>WAAE01006982.1:0-12863 GCA_013400495.1 Nicator chloris
TATGTTTTCGTTTTGGATTTCAAATTGACACCAACGAATGTAAGAAAAATAAAAGTAAATAATGCAGATATGATGATTTATTTATTTACTTTTCATTAAAACTGTATCAGTATGAAAGCTGTTGGGAGATTGAAAACAGAGTTAAGAATCCAATTAAGTAGCTGGGTAATTTTCCTGAATACTTTTCTTTGCTGGTATTGTTTTCATCTGGCTGAAGTTTCAGAATCATTATATGGGTTGCAGCTACAACATTAACTGCGGTTTTATATATCCATTTTCAGTGCTTGATTCAGAGACTGAGATGTTGATTACAAAGAAATTGAAAAGTTTCATGTGAGAAATGGAAGTTGGAGGGCTAAGTTTAGGAATTCAATACTTCCAAGTTGTAGATAGTTTTTGCTTACTTGAGGGTTGAAAGAAAACTTATATAAGAATATCTGTGTAAAATGTAATGTTTCAAGGAGAAAGGCTAGGACCATGACAAGAATTTTCTAGGATGATCATAGGGAAGGACTGTTCCTGATTTTTTTCTTTTTTTTTTTTTTTTTAATTTTTATAAAGTACTGATATTGGTGTTGAATTATTATTTTATTATTATCTCACAACAGAAGAATTAGTAGTTATTGATGTTAAAATTTTGCTTATGGATAGTCCCTGAAGCACAGAAATTATTTAGATTTTAGAAAATTGTACTTTTACAAAAAATAATGAGCAGGATACAAGAAAAATAATGAACTGTTTAAACAACAAATAAACAGACACCAAATTTTAGCAGTATGAAAGTGACATTTTAAGCAATTGAATGCTTTATACTTTGACAGATATTACAATAATATTTGTACATGGTATGCAATTTTCTTTTTAAATAACACCTTTTCATAGTTTCTCTATTTAATTTATTTGTTTCCTATTTTGCTACTATCTTCTATATAATAATTTTTGCACAGTGCTCTTTATGGTAGAAATTCTACCCTTCATGTTATATAATATCAAAATTTTCAGCTAAAATGTATATTTCCCAGTGCCTGGGACTTCAAATATAATTTTTAATTTGGAAATATTTTTAGTTTTCACAATATCAAAGGAAGCCATGGGAATATAACTTTACTTCAAGACTGAAAGCAGGGAATATAAATTAGGAAGTGTCTTTTATAGTTGTTTTGGTTTTTTCCAAGATAGATGAAAGCAGTGAGAGAAAAACATCAGTTTTTGCTTCCTAGTTCTCATAACTAATTTTTGTATTTTGTTTTGATGGACTTTTGCAACAGCAAATTTTGTTGATTAAATACTTCTGAGCCAAATAACTTTCCTTGTATGTGTTCATAATAGGTACCAATTGACCTCAAAATCAACGTGCTTGCATTGAAGGTTTAAGAAATAGTTTATATATCAGTTAACTCCATCAACCACATTTTTAAACTCTTTAAAATGAATTTTTTGTTGAAAAGCAAGTAGCCCTGGAATATGGTTTATTCTTTTTTAAGGGTTTGTTGATTTTTTGTTGTTGTTGCTGTTTTAATGTGTGAATGGTAAAAACGAATATAGCCCAGAAGAATCATAGTTGCAAAACAAGAAATTGCATTTCTCTACAAATGAGATAAAACTCCACAGTGGATTAAATTAGCATATCTGAGAAAGAATTTGTGATTTAAGATCTATCTCACAAAGAGAGAGTGAACAAAACGATGTATTCAAGTTGTATTTTAAGAATTAATAGGATCAGTAACATTACTTGCATAAAGTCACCTTGCTTTAACCTATGAAAAGGTTATGTTAAAAGTGACTTTACAATCAATTCTTAAAAGCAAATATCTACATAAACCTCGAAAATCCCAGCAAAAGCAGGTATATTACATACCATTAAACCTCCAAGTATCTTTGTTTTTTCTTAAATAAAACTGCAAATAGAACTGATCTCTTTTAAAGCACAAATAATCCAAGGAGAAAAACAAACAAACGACCGCCCCCTCCCCCCAACCCCCACAAGAAAAAAAAACCACACAACAAATAAACAAACTGCAGCAGCAAAGGCACAGGTAAATCATCAGTGAACTTTGCCCAGTGTATTTAATGAACACTTCAATGAAAAATTAAAACTGCCTTATGTCTTAATGGGAGACTTTGTTTGGGTGGATCAAATATGCATTAGAGCAATACAGTCACCAGTAGCTGTCAGTTCAGCCAAATGACTTGGTTACAGGATGCCTTCTGTGCCTCACAAAGCCTCCTCAAACTGACAAACGTCCTGCCACTTGCTGCAGATGCATGGCTGCTGTGCACAGCAAGGACTAAATATGTCATTGCAATATGGCATACTGTGTATACCTAATTTGTAGTATCACATGACAGCTAAAACCTGGAATGGGGCCCTGAAGGCACAAGAACTAATGAACTCTGCCTGGCTTCAGAAGAGTAATCCATCACTGACTTACAATAGCCCCTTACTTTAGACTGTGTTGATGAAAATTTTCTAATCTCTCATGCCAAGTGGTGTTTTTTTAACTAAGCAAGGCAGAATGCCCTCCTAATATTAACCTTCCCATAGCAAAATATACTACAGTTATAATCTTCTGAGTTAATTTGAAGTATTTCTTATTAAAACATGGGAGGAGAAGAAGAAAAAAAGAAAGTAAGCAAAAGAAAATTATTAGCCCAATCCTCCCTGTTTAGATGTGGACTTAAAAATTAAACATAAATTCAAATATAAATTAAAAAAGTAAATATATAACTGAGTAATAGTAACATTTATCTCAAAACAAACAGACATATGTACAGATTTCCAAAGCAGGCTGGGTTCATTTATATGACCATTATTATTTGTACCAACATCAAATGACTCATATCGTGATAATGCATTAAAATTTAACTTTTTTTTTTTTCCCACAGTCCTACTACATTTGGCACAAGATGCTTTAAGGTTACCAATTTTCTGCATGAGAAGCTATATGTCAATATAGCAAAACTTGAAAATCTTGATATCCCAGAAAGGTTTTATAAGAAAAATAAGTTGCCCAGATTTTTTTTTGTTGTTTCTAAAGTAAGTAAATATCCTTGTAATTTCAGGAGGAGTTGGATAAGAGGTTGGCTTGATTTAATTTTCTTTGTTTAATTTTTTTAGAAATTATATTGGATCATCCTAAAAGACCAACTTTATGGATATAATATGGGGAAGATTTCAGGCTATCTGCTTCCATTACCCATTGCCTCGTCCTTGCTGCTCCATCCTCTACCATATAGGAGAGTTGGCAAGTGTCTCCTGCATATCTGGGACAGAAAGACTAAGGATGATTTGCATCAGACAAAAGCTACACATGAAAACAAAACAAATTCTTCCCAACTTGTTTATCAGCCTGACTCTGTCTATCCAGGTCAGGAGACAATAGTAGCCCATAAGAGATATTTAGTGAAACAAGAAACAAGATTTTCTTTGTGACAAGCAGTTTTCTCCATTCAGCCACTTAGGACTCCCAGAACCCGCATCCAAATCACCATGTTGCTGTAACCAGCAGTAGATCCTACTGTCAAGAATGCACCAAATCTTTTTTTTCCAAACATTTTTTTTCCTAATGTGTTCAGCCTCCATATTACTGTTAGCGTCACCTACAAATAATAGGCTGATGGTAACCGTGTGATTTGATCCTTATAATGTAATCTTTTCCTTATCTTTTTCTACTTACTCAGGTACCTATCACCAAACTGAATCAGTAACATCTCAGTATAACAGGAACTGGAGTGCAGTCCTTGGTCCCAAAACTCTAGGTTATTTTCACATATTAGTATTCTTTATTTTCTTATATGCAGAGGGGAAAAAGGGTTTTAAGGAGATAGAATATGTGAATTTATTTGAGACCTTTAGCTGTCTCAGAATATCTGTCAGATCAAGCCAATCTTTGGATGCAAAATTTGGTCTACCATTTGCATTTCAAAATATAAGGGGCTGTTGTTAAATCCTGGAGAAAACAGTTCATGCTAAACCTGTCAATCATTCTGCACCTCTAAATATTTAATTTCAGTTACATTTCTGATTCCTGTAATGGAAACAGTCCAGCTAGTTTTGAAAAGCTCATTTAAGATAGCCAAAAATACAATAAAGCCAGAAAAACAGTGTCAGGTGTATGCAGTGTCCCACTCGTACATAGCAGGGATCATCCAAGATTTGCAGATGCCCAGGTCTGAAAAAGAACAGCAAAAGTCAAAAGAGTTTAAAAAAGAAAAACTCACTAAATTTAGTAGAACACTACACACCTGGCATGATGATGATTATGAAGAAGAAGAGGAAGAAGAAGAAGAAGAAAGAGGAGAAGAGGAGAAGGAGGAGAAGGAGGAGAAGGAGAAGGAGAAAGGAGAAGGAGAAGGAGAAGGAGAAGGAGAAGGAGAAGGAGAAGGAGAAGGAGAAGGAAGGAGAAGGAGAAGGAGAAGGAGGAGAAGATCTCTAGCGCTTCATGGAAATGAGTTAACATGCAAAGTCTGTTCTTCTGGAGCTGTCCAGAAATGGGTGAAATGGGCTGGGGGGTTTTGAGGGTCTTTAGGTCACCTCAATATCCCTTCACCCCATGCCCTAACCCCCTCCCCCCTTCCCCAATTGGTGATGCCTGCTCCTTGACCCCACTTCTGCCGTTGTGCTGGATATTGAGGTCATCATGGACCTGAACAGGAAAACTGGCTCCAGAAAGGTGCTGTCATACCTTCATACTGCCTCCCTTTCCCAGCACATTCTGTTCTAACTTGCCCAGTTGAATGGTCATTGGTGCTTGAGACAAAGTAATGCATTAACTCCTTACTGCCCTGGCATCTACAGGGTAATTTAAATGGGATAAACTTAGTAGAATTATGTTTATAGGAAAACATGTAGTACGCATATATGCAAATAAAACTATTTGCCAAAGGTAATAAACTCACTCAGTAAAATGAAATCTCCAGATTTTTATTTTTTTTCCAGAATCAGCATGTGAAAGCCTGAAAAATGAAAATTTCACTTTAATTTGAGTGTGTTGCTGAAGATAATTTAAAACACATAATGGAATTTTAGTTGAAAATTTACATTATGGTGAAGATTAAAATAATAATTATCTCAGTTAAGGATACCTATTAAATTCAAAGAATTGCTTATTACAGCTTTGTCCTTTATTCTAGACTAAGATCAGGTGACACGATAACTCTGATCTTTAAATTTGCCTTAAGGATCTATGTCTAAGTGTTGCCTAGTACTCATCTTATGACAAGACAACATATATTCTTGGCAGCGATATGGTTTTAAAAGAGAAAGGGCCAGAAAGCAAGACTCATTTCTGCTTAGTGTTCAGCAGAAATATTTAGACAGAAAGTCTCATCAAGGATTGAAACTCAGTGAAGTCAAGTCCCGTGGCTGTTGAATTACAGCTGTTGCTGTGTTACGGTGTTTGCAGGCCCTTTTGCATTAGAGAAGTATTTTCTCTGAGGAGTGGTGGCTCAGTAGCCAAAACCTTACCCTGGCTGCAGTAATAACCTTCCATGTGTGCATGACTTTCAAATTCCAGCCTGAATGCACACTAGCTATGCTATTCCTGACCATAGGAAGCTTTATTCACTGTTCATTATTTGACCATTTCACTTTCTCTAATGATTTTTTTCTCTTTTTTATCCATTTGACTTATTTTTAACATTCTTTTCTAGACAAAAAGAGTGATCATCCCTGATAATGCTGGTACCTGCAGGTTCAATCCCACCATTTAAAGGGCTGTTAAATCAAGTGCCACGATGGCCTTCAAAAAGACTGTTGCATAGGAACTGATAAGCTATGCTCTTTTTTTTTTTCTGCAGTTGTGTTCAATGATCAGTCCTACCTCCACAAGACAAGAAGTATTGTACATGGAGAAATTATTTTTAGGATGCTTGGTAGCAGTTTCCTTCAAATAAATTCTATACAGACATGTACTATTTTTTAAAAGACTGTTCTTCTGATCTTGGTTCTTCTGATTTCAAAAACCTACATTATTAAAGATAAAAATTAGCATGCATACAATTAAACCCCATTTTACTTCTATTAAGCTATCTTTAATACTAATTAATTTATACATTAGTCATAATTGCTTTTGCATGTTTATGTTTTAATTTTGTTCAAAATGCACATTTTTTAAAAAATAGTAAATTTCCTTCTTTTTTCTCAATTTAATTTAATGAGATGTAGCTGCTCACTGAAAACTTAAAAGAAAAAAATATATTGTTCTTGGAAAGAAAAATTCACAATTACATATTTTAAATTTCTAATTGAAGTGCAAATTCAAATGTGTCTAGGGAAAAGTATAACATTATAAACTATAAAATCTCAAGGAAATATGATTTTGAATCCCGATGGAATAAATGTTACAGAGATTTTAATGGAGAGAAAAAAAAATATTGGCAGTCTTGCGAAAAAAGAAAAAGATAAGAAATCTAGTTTGTACAATGTACAGATTTGCAAGGAATATCGTTCTGCTCAGCTGAAAAAAAAGGCAATTATTTTGCAGCTATTATAGTTTTTGGGTGAAGGTTTTATTTTCAGTTAGTCACTGTTTCTTTTCTCTTCTTTATTTTGACTCTCTAGCCTTCCTATTTTTAAGAAGAACTTCAGCACTTCTTCTCTTGAGTGCACTTTTTTATGAGGTTAGTAGAAGTTTGTTTCCTGAAATACATTTAGAGTGTTATAATTTCTTCTAAATTTATTTGTGTATTTACAGACCAGCTTCCCATTTTTATCTATATTCATCTCAATCCTGTTTAAGCAGTATAAATCAAGCAGGCTGTGTTTTGTGTTCTGCAGTTGGTGATACAATCAAGTCACTCTGTGAATCCATGGTTTTGATTTAATCATCTTGCTTTTATGTACCTCCAGAAAGAAAATGTAAAGTATAAAGTTGGTATTGATAGAGAGCCTATGCCTGTTTCTATGAATCCTGTGATTATTCCTGTGATTTTTCCTTTAATAAATACTAACACAGGTTTGATATGAAAATGGTAGATCATATGTCTGAGTCTTCAAAGAAAAAATGCCAGCTAAACATGTCTTGTACAACAAGCATACTCCCAAGCATGTCACAAGAAGTCCTGTGCCTCCTAAATCTTCCCAAGAAAACTCCTCTAGCTCAGTAATTGTTTTAATTACTTGCATTGAATGTTTATCCCAACAAGAATGCTTCTTAAAAATTCAATAGAAGTCTGAAATTATACAGGAATTAATAAGGAGCATTTAGTTGTCTTTTCATTCTTAAGTTTTCATCTCAAACTTTTCTTTGTTGTCTGGGTTTTTTTTTAATCCTTACAGCTGCTTTATCAGAAATAATTTTAACAAAGCAATATCGCCTTGACTGACAATGTTTTTTTGGCTTAGTAGTAAGTGATGGTTATCACATCTTACCTACTCTCTGTCCTCTTTTATCAATTAGATGCTTTGACACCTCATTCCCTTCAAGTATCATAAATTCATATCTGAGTTTTCTAGAGACTCCCTAAAGTTTTTGGTCATATACACAGTTTTAAAGTATTTCTTTCTTTGGGGGAATACTCAAACAAATTAAGTACAAACTTTAAATACACTCGTCAAAAAGAATGAAATTCAGAGACCTATCAAAAGTGTGCAGCTCAGGTGACAACTGTATAATTGCTAAGAATAAGAATCTGTTAACAATGAACTATGAAGCATTGATGCTATTAAAAGAAAAAATATATGGTAAAAAATGATAGATAGTGTCTTCCCATTTGCCTCTGACTTTTAGACATGTACAAGCTCTACTAATTCTACTAATTAAACCTGGCTTAATAGACTTGACACTTACTAAGTGAAAGAAATACAACAATATAAACTTATTTGTTCAAGCCAAAGGCTAAGAAGTATCAAATAAATTAGATCAGATGCACAAATTGCCTATATGCTATTAGAACTCTATACATTCAAGTATTATTTTCACTTCTCTATATCAACATGAAAATACCATTCTTTGGTGCTCAGTCCCAAACTTCTGGATTTCAGAGAATTGTGATTATAAACTCCAATTTTTTGAGAGTTGTAAAGTCTAAGCAGATCCAAGAACATCTCCCTAGTGATCTAACCCAAGGGAATTGTATGCAGTTGTGTCAGGGGAGGTTTGGGTTACGGTTGGATGGATGGGCAGTGTCCAGTAAGATGAAGTTTAATAAGTCCAAGTGCCAAGTCCTGCATTTTGGCCACAATAGCCCCCTGCAGTGTTATAGGCTGGGGACGGTGTGGTTGGACAGTGCCCAGGCAGAAAGGGACCTGGGGGTGCTGGTGACAGCAGCTGAACATGAGCCAGGGTGTGCCCTGGTGGCCAAGAAGGCCAACGGCATCCTGGCCTGCACCAGGAATAGTGTGGCCAGCAGGAGCAGGGAGGTCATTCTTCCCCTGTACTCAGCACTGNGACACAGACTCAAGCTGTGCCAAGGGAAATATAAGTTGGATACTAGGAAAAGGTTTTTATAGAAAGAGTGATAAAATACTGGAATGATCTGCCCGGGGAGGTGGTGGAGTCACCATCTCTGGATGAGTTTAAAAAAGATTGGATGTGACACTCCAATGCCATGGTTTAGTTGAGGGGTTAGGGCATGGGTTGGACTCGATGATCTTGGAGGTCTCTTCCAACCTAGTAATTCTGTGATTCTGTGATTCTGATATTAGATACTAGGAAAAGGTTTTTCAGCCAGAGGGTTGTTGAGGACTGGAACAGATCCACCAGGGAAGTGGTGTGCACCAAGCTTGACAGAGTTCAAGAAGCATTTGGAAAATGCTCTCAGGCACATGATATGACTCTTGGAGCTGTCCTGTGAAGGGTCAGGAGCTGGACTGTGATGATCCTTGTGAGTCCTTCCCAACTCAAGATATTCTATGATCCTTCAATGTAAAACTGCATCTAAATCAAAGGAGAAAAAATGCAAACTGTCTTCACAGAGATTTCCAGAAAAGTTTGTTTTGTTTTGTTTGGTTTTTTTGTTTGTTTTTTTTTTTTTTTTTCCCTTCAGAAGACCATTCATAAATAACTTCCAGATTGTGGAATGTATTTTTAGAGATTCATGTCAAAAGAAATTTAAATAACTGCTTTGAGGAGAGGTGAATGCAAGTGAATTAAAAAAAAAAATAGGAGAAATTAATTAGGAAACTTAGGAAACTTACTTGGATGGAAGGGAACTTAAAGATCAGCTAGTTCCTACTCTGCCCTGCCATGGACACCTCACTAGACTAGGATGCTCAGAGCTCCACCCAGCCTGGCTTTGAATATTTCCAGGGATGGGGCATCCACAACTTCTCTGGGCAACCTGTTCCTGTGCCTCATCACCCTCACAATAAAGATTTCTTTTCCTAATAACTAATCTAAACCTACTCTCTTTCAGTGTGAAGCCATTCTCTCTCATCTGTCACTGCATGGTCTTGTCAATAGTCTCCATCTTTCCTGAAGGCTCCCTCAAGATGCTGGAAGACCACAATGAGTTCAGCCTATTGGTTCATCTCCTTTCCAGGCTGTAAAAATCCACTTCTCTGTGTCTTTCTTCTTGGAAGATGTGCTGTGTCTCTCTAATCATCTTGGTGGCCATCCTCTGGACTCATTCCAAGAAGTCCGTCCTTCCTGTGCTGGGACTTCAGAGCTGGATGCAGCATTCCAGGTGAGGTCTCACCAGAGCAGAGCAGAGGGGCACCCGTCCTCCCTCACTCTGCTGCCCACACTGCTTTGGATGCAGCCCAGGACACATTTTACTTATGGGCTGTTAGAGCACACTTCTGGCTTATGTTCAACCTCTCACCCACCAGCAACCCCAGGTCCTTCTCAGCAGGGCTGCTCTCAATATGTTCATCCCCCAGCCTGTGTTCATACCAGGGGTTATGCAGACCCAGGTGCAGCACTTCACACTTAGTCTTGTGTAATGTCATGGACCCACCTCTCAGGCTTGTCCAGGACCCTCTGCACAGCATCCCATCCTTCAGGTGTGTCATCCACACCACTCAGCTTGCTGTCATCTGCAAATTTGATGACGGTGCAAGCAATCCATTAATATAGGTGTTTTGGGGGAAATGGCTTTGGATTTATAACATTTCTTTCAGATACTCAAGAAGTGATTCAGAAATACATTCAGGTATATGGGTACATTCTTTAGATTTTGACACTTCCTAGTGTACCCTGCCAAGTTACTGTTTTCTATGTCCCATGATGGCATTATTGAACTAAATTTTTAAAAGAATGAAGACTTTTGGGTATGCTTTCTGGATAGTTTTAGATAATAATCACCCTATATGTGTCTATTAATACAATTATTCCATTCTACTTTCTTCCTTGCTTCTTATGTTGGCTGCTCTCATAGTTAACTGAGATCATTGAGTGTTTTAAACAGAAGCTGTCATGCCTTCACAGATTCCCCATAGTGTTCCATATGCCCAATCCTCACTTACAAAAAATGGTGAATTATACAATATTACAAAGCACTTCATGCAGCATGCTTTTTCAATGCTATCATTAACTGTGGGTTATAAACATGATTATTTATATCCACACAGATAAACATTTGATTTTTTTGTTTGCTTTTCTATGAACAGAGGTTTTTACACTCCTCTTTTTGCAATAGCCATTTGATTGCAAAGTGAGGGAATAAGTGCAATAAATCTAAAAACTGTATTAAACACATACCTGTTAAAATGAATTGTTTTCCCATTTTGTGTGTTTCATGTCTTATAATAGATCTTGAAATTTAATTCTGAGTGATGAATTCAAGCTCTTACAACAAGAAACAGAACAGGCACATAGGGTTGATTTGAACATCTGGGTCTTTCAGACCATCTATGTGCAATTGTCTCCAACGACTCATTACTGAATATTATAAAAGATTTTTTATTATTTTTTACATCATAAAATGGTCATAACAACAACAACAACAACAAGAAAGATACCACACACATTTTCATACCAGAAATTTTTACCTGTAAATATGCCCTTTCTCCCTCTGTTCACTTTGAGAACTAATTAGGAAGATATTTTCACAGTTTCTACAGTAATATTATCTGCTGATATCAGCTTCATGCAACCAGAGAAGTAATATCAGGTTCTTTTAAACCTATAATGCACGGCTCAGCAGTGACACACTGCATGTCTTGACCAAAGCCAGGAACCCTGACAGTGATTGGGATTATTTCAATATCAGTCAGACAGCAAGTCTACCCACACAGATATTGTTCAATAGGTAAAAATTCAGGCTTATGTGATCCTGCATACCCAGTTTATAATCTTGAGCAGAACTAAAATTTTGCCAAACAGTTTAAGGATTAATGAGCCGGATTTACAGGTCTAGACTTGATAATTTGATGTCAACTTAGAGAGTCTGTATCTAGGGCATAAATCTATCCTTGGTGGCTGCCTCTTTTTGGACAAAAACATGGGTTTCATGTCACCACATTTTAGCCATCTGTGGTCTAGGTGTCTTATAGAGGCCAAAAGTCTGGGCTTTCCTATGCACCAGAGAGAGAAAGGTGTAATGTATACATTTTTTTTCAGACCAGTTTCTCCCTGGAGCTGTTTTTCTCTGCTGACTACAAAGGTATTTTAAATCATACCAACGAAGTGCTGAGATAAAATCTATAAATCTATATATAAATCTACCTATAAATCTAAATTGAAAGCAGTAAAAATGGCAAAATATTTTCCGTGAAAATGTTGGTAAATGTTATTACTTTGAATAATTGTCAATCTTGTGTGTATATGACTTGTGTGTATCGTCTGATTGTCCTTGAAATGTGTGATAAAGCACCTTCCTTCTCATTTGTTCTTTTATTAAGATGCATTTCCACGTAGCAGATATTTAAATTCAGGGAATTTCAAAACATGCTCAAAATTAGTGCATGGTTAAGCATTTCCTTGAAACGAGAGCCAACATTTTTCTCTCATCAGATTGCAAAACGTTTAAAACTCTGGCTTGTCTTAATGAAACAAAAGATGTGGATATGGGAATACAGCAAATCCATTACTGAACAGGGTCTTCAATTAGTGCTGAGGGTTGAATGCAGTCTCTGTCATTACCACAGTAGCCACTTTCCTTGCCCTCCAAGCTGTGGCAGCTATTCTCGTACTGTAGCCAAGTATGCAAAGCTGGTAGCAGCATTGCAGAGGAGAGAGAGGTTACTGGCTGCTTTGTGTGGTTAATTAAAGAACTGCATTTTCTACATCTGTAATTATTCTCTCTTCTTTTACCTGTAGGATTTTGTATTGCTCTATATAGTTCTAACTTTAATGCTTTAGACACACAGTGTACATGTCGTAAAACTGAGGTCATAGCTGCTTTCATTTTTTATATCTTCAAAGCTTGCTTTGAAAGCACAACAGCCTGAGCTGTCACTGTGATTAATTGGGAACCATACTCCCAAAAAGGTGGAAGGGAGGTTAGGTCATTCAAAGCATAGGAAACTCACAGTCAGATATTTCTAACTTTCAAGTGCTTAAAGTTTCAACCATGAAAATGGTTTTTTTACAAATATTGTGAACAAATGGAAATACATTTGTACATGCTTCTGTTGTTCCCTAGCCAAGGAAATATTTTAAAAAAATAAAAGAATGAAATTTTATAATTTAAGTTCTTAAACTACCACCAAAGTCTCTAGATCTTCTAGATTGCTGAGCTAATGGGTTAAACAATATCACACAACTCCATACCATATCCAATGAATGATGTAATAAGGATTAATAATACACAACACATTCCTACTATGCACAAAAAAGATCAGGATCAGGATTTTAGTCCAAAATATTAATTTTATTAAAAAAAAAAAAAACAAAACAGAAACCAACTTCATTCATATTTTTCCCCCTGTCAGTCTTTTCCAGGATGATGTTGCCTAACTGCATTTCCTCTTAATTTCT
>WAAE01006983.1:0-130540 GCA_013400495.1 Nicator chloris
TGAAAACAACTGTTTAAGCTGAATTTCAGCTGATACGAGTCACAGCAAGAAAGTGTAAAGAAGTAGAGTTCAAAAACCAGAGTTATTCTCAGCTGTAGATTTGAAGATCACATCTTGGCATCAGCCAGAAAAGATCAACTGCCTCAGAAGCTCAGAACAGGTGCTGTAGTCACAACCAAGACAATTTAACATCTGCTCTGCAACACTTCTGTAAATTGCTTAGAGCTTGTTAGCTGTCTGACCACATAATTTTCACTTTAAAGAGCAAAGACACATATCAATTACACTGAACTGCACGGTTTAATTCCTCCCAAATGGCATCAATCCAAAAACCACAACACCAGATGATTTCACAGGGATGGCCTGTTAACTCACCCTGAAGCAACACAATAAGCGTTTTCTTACACCAAGTAATGTTAAGCCTTAACTTTCTCACTGGGGAATTGTACAGAACTGTAAATACACAGCAGGTGCTGCCAAGGCCAGGTCTTCACTGATGGAATTTCTGTGCATTTGCACCTGCAGATCCTTAGTTTTAACAGTAAAAATTCAGTTTCTTACCAAGAACTTTCAGAGGAGCTTTTTCTAGGCTCAGAATCGCTGCTCCAAAAGGAATAGCTAACGTTGTGAAATTGTTTTCATCACTCATCAGTGGGCACTCTGGTAGAGTGAGATACAGCCTCAAAGCTTCAACATCTGGTAAGGAGCTGGTCAATTTGGGAATAAGGTTCTTTTCCAAACTAGCTGCCACCTACAGCACATCAGAAAAATGTGTATTTCTCTTTATTTTAATACAGCTGTGATTTTAAACAAATGCCCATGTACATGAAAACTAATCTAGAAAACAATATTTAAGAGCTTCAGTGAAAACTATTAAACATTTAGAAAATGACAGAAATATCCAGAAAATATTCTATTAAAATAGAATATGCTGATGTGTCACCTAATTGTCACAACAAAATACAGTTTCACACATTTGCAGTCAATATATTATTGAGTAAATAAATTTATTTACAGGGTTGGACCAACCATAACAATAGTATTTCTGGAGAGCTGTAACCCAGAAAGATAATCCCAAACTAAGGAAAATACACAGCACAAACCTGTTGTGATATGTGAGTATGCTCAGGCTGTATGAGTTTGTGAAAGAGTAGTCTAGCAGCATTCATATCAACCCCTGAGAATCTAGGACTGGTTTTGTAATGATCATCATTGCTGCAGGAAGAAAAAAAAAAACAAAACAGAAAGACTGAATCCTGTGTTCTCAGCAACTCAAGATTTTTCCCCCTTGAATTTCAGACCTACTGACTAAGGATTTAAAATACATCAGACCTCCATTTTTTACATGGCCTTAGAAACAACTGGAACAAAATCTCTAACTGCAAGCAAATCATGCAAAAAGACTAGGATGTAAAACAGCCCACACAACGAACTCCCCTTGAATTACAAACAACCTGTGGTTGACAAATGTGATGAACTTTGCTGGCTTACATGGCAGCAGCAAAGACAGCCAGGAGCCATTCTCACTGGGGCAGCTGACAAAACACAGGGCAGGAAAGGAGCAGGAGTTTCAGCTGAGGGTATCGCAGCACCAGTGAGGTGAGGAAAGCCTGGGAAGGTGTCTCAGCTGACACAAGGGACACCAGGAAGGCGGCCACCACTAATGCTGTCCACAGGAACACTTGTTCAAAAACTGCCCACTTACCTCAAGGCCAAAAAGCTCCCATTCAGGCACCCAGCTGAGGAGAATGTCCCATCAATTTCACTGCAATTGGTCACAACATATGTTACATTTGGTTTGCCTTCTAAAAATCAGCACTTGCAATAAAATAGCCTGTATTTAACCCCTAATAAATTACACTGTGCAAAGGATGGGACTCTGACTCAAGCTGACTAAACAATACTAGTTAAAACCTCCATTCAAGACTCAATACTTAAGACAGCTCAGATCATAGCCAGTCTTGCAATTTAACTGCTTTGCATACTCTTCTATTAAAATAGAAGCAATAATCTTTGAGTTGTTCTCATATTCCTTTACACGTATTGCTTTTTTCAATGCACAATTAGATACTTCATTTCATCTTGTAGAGTCATCTAAACTGGAGCAGAAATGACACAGTCCCAAAGGATCTGAACTACTCAACAAGCATGACAATGAAAGCACAGCAAGAGCTCTGCAGTCATAAAATCAGTAATTAAGAATAGCTCTGCTGTGTATGCCCAAAGCCCCATTAAGGCTCAATCCAGAAGCAGAATTACAAGAGACTTCTTTCCCTTACATCACTTACTTCGCTATCTCTACAGGAAGTCTTCCAGATGGGAAACTCAGCAATCTTTGAATAAATGTTTCATTCACAGTCCAGATCTGCTTCAAAAGGTCAGGATACCTAAAATCATCCGGTGGAACCATGTTCTAGATAAATTTTAAAGAAAGCATAAAGAATCAGGCACACAAAATTCATTTCCAGAAAGATCAGCCCTCTGGTTGAGCTGTCTTAGCTGACCATTCACCTACCCAGACTATTGCTGTACTGAAATACTCAGTGTTTAACAGTTCTGCATCCCTTGTGAAAGCAGAGCATACACTAAAACCATCTCAACTAGTTGTTAATTCACACACCTTGCTTTATGGCCAACTCCTTAAACATTACTTCTCTGTGATGAACACTAACTGAGCTTTAGATGTGAGCAGCAAGCACCTCCTCTCCAGCCACCAGGAGCCACTTAGCTCCCTGCCAAGCTGTGAGCACACAGAAGAGGAGCCATTCAATTTTTCAGACAGATGTTCTTCCACCCCACTTCCATCAGGCTCCTCTGAGAATGAATCATGCTTCTGTGAACATGCCCTGCATCATCAGAGGAGCTGCATTTGGAAGTGCTGCTCATATAAAATGAATTCCACTAAGAGCTGTAACAGTAAAGAGGGGGAGAAGCAAGATCACTGTTTTCAGTAGGAGCATTGGTTCAAAAAGAGATGGCAAATAGCACCAAAAATGAGATAAAACTATCAAGACAAAGCATTCCTCCTGAGGGTGCCATCTGAGAATGCTGAGCTGACTCAGGGTGACAATGACTATGTGCTACCAAAAATCAGCACTCCTGATCCCATCCTACAGCATCAGGACAAGGAACACTTTTGCCATTTCCCTTCTGTCCAGCCACTCAGGGAACAGAGCTGCCCAAAAACTGACTTGAGAAAACTGATTTTGGCTGGGTCCCCTTAACTGGCAGGGACACACAACCCCCAGGGGTACAGTACACACAGAACTTTGGAAGAATTCAACACAAATTACCAAACTAAAGAGTATGAAAATACTTCTGCAGGATCAAAGTTCATCTATTGCTATAATACCTTTTGTATAGAACAAGCCACAATAACTGCATTCATACAGTCTCCAGTTCACCTCAATTAGTCAGGCAGAAGCTACTCCAGTAATTATGGAAATTGCACATGAAGTTTTTAAGGAAGTTTTAATGGACAAGTTTTGAGTCTCTATTATAAGCAATTTTCCACTTTGCACCTGCTAAGCATGTTTCTCTCAAATACAGCAATGGTTAAAACCCTATTAGAATTTAGAAAAAGAATCCAACAAGTCAATCCCAGAAAAACTGCTGATTCTGTACAACCAGAACAGGCTCTGAGCACAAAGCCCTGCTGCAAGCCTGACGTGTACTCAGTTTTTCTTCATAAACATGCTCCCCCACTAAAATCCATTTTCCCTCGTGTCCAAATTAGTTTTCACCCTACATACTCAACTCTTGAAGCCTCATCAATCCCCATGGTCTACTATCTGCTGAGCTGTACTGGAAACAGTCCCATGAATCTTCATCTTGTTTTTACTTTATCTCCCAACTCACCCTCCAATAGCATTTTCTTTCCATCACACCTCCACATTGCCATTTTTACTGTAAAGTCCTTCTAGACTCTTATGTACAAGAATTTAAACAGATCAATTCTTGTTACTTTGAAACGCACACTTCACGACTATGATAAAACTGTGACATAACCAACTAAGTCATCACCAGGAACTTTTAGCAAAAAGCTCCATTTGTTTCCCTACCACTGGGGTATTTTAAAATGGCTACTTGCTAGAAGAGCACAAGACACCAAAGCTGCTGCTGTCACGAGCTATGAGGAGGACTGGGCAGGGAGCAAAGAGCTCCAATATTCATACAATTCTTCTCTTACGATATGAAAAGAAGTGCATTCATTCATCAAGAAAAACACTTATGCCAAAAAGTCTCAAGAGCCTCCTGACAGCTAACACTGGATCTAAGTCCTCCACCTGCCATGATTTAGTGCCTTCTGCTTCCACACTGCTCTAACAAACCTTACAATATGTCACATGAACCTTCAACAACAAAATCACTTAAAATGCATCAAAAACACTAAAATCCAACTTTCACAAGCTTTGGAAGCAAATGACACTGAATTTGTTACCTGTGGATAAAAGTAGTGTGCAAAACTTTGGTCCCCACCAGAGAAAATTCTCTTTACACAGTAGCACTCCTCACTGTCTGCAATAGGAATAAAACACAGGTCACTACGAAAATGTGAAATTGAAAATGATGAAGATGCTGCAATCAACACTTGGTTACAAAAAGGTTCCCTTGTGGTAGAACCTCACTGATACAATAGTTAAGATCATCTTTCCCTGAGGTAAGTTCTAAGACTAGTGCTACCAGAGGCCCTCACCGACCAGCACAGGCATGTCATTCCTACAGCAGGAACACAGAGAAATCAAAACTGTTTGGAAAAGATGATGACAGCCCATATTTAGTTCAAATCTCAAGGATCTAAAGCCACTATAAAGGACCAGGCAACCAAGAAGTAACTACATCAGATGGTGCTTACCTGTGCTCATTGGGCACTGAGTACTATAGGGAATCCAGCTTCCTTTCACTGTGAAGGGGCTTTTCCTGTTACTGGTGGTCCCTGTGCCTAACTGCCCATTGCCCCCGAGGCCAAAGGAGTAAATTCTTCCCGAAGAAGGGACGAACGCCGTGGTGTGCTGCCTAGGGCAAAGAGAATTCAGTCACACAAACCCAAGCCCTGGAACATGCCTTGTGCAGGCCTGGCCAGGAATTGTGTGGGAAAGGTCCTGCCATACCCAACACTCCACTGCTCTCCTGCAATGCTCTGCCACTGGCAACATTCCATTTATACTGCAATAGGCAATCCTCCTTTTTCATGGAAAGGTTCCCAGAACAGAGCTGCCAGTGCTTAGCCCTTGTCTGCCCTTCAGAGCATATCAGAAATGAATGTCTAGAGACTGCCTGCATCTCCCTTCCCTTCCCATCCTGCTCAACTCTAGATGTCCCCTCTCCTGTCACAGGCCTCTGAAGAACCAGTTGGGAATTTGTGTAAACTATTTTGTACTTTCCCGAACAGTTGTTCTGCAACAGGAAATGAAGTGACAGCAACAAATACTTTCACACCTCACACTATTGTTCACACTGCCAGTTTAGTAAATCACAGCCTCTCAAGTATACAACTTCCTTTAGCTCTTCTATAAATGCTTTTAGAATCCCCAAAACATCACTTAATTTTTTTTTGTTAGGGGTCATTTTGTCTTCCCTGACCACAAAGGGTAAGAAAACCCTCACTTCACATTGCAACAGATATAAAGTTTTATACAAAACAAGTTATCTGTAAGATTCACAGAATAGACCTTACCTGCCACAGGTGATTTGCGTGACAACGCTTCCCATAAGCTCAAAAACTTTCCTTGGATTTATCTCGTGGCTAGTAGAGTTATGACCCAACTGCCCATAGCCTCCAGCTCCAAATGTAAAAACTCCACCTTCCTAAACAAAAAATGTTTTTACATTAAGATGATTGTGTATCTCAGAACAAGAAACTTCACACAAATAGGAGTTTAATAAATCTTTCCTGATGATCTTGGCATTGTAGGGAAAGGACAGAAAATATACAGGGCACAACAGGGTCCTGAGACAAAGAAGAGTCATAAGTTAATTGGAAAGATGAAAATGTGGCACAGCTATGAACTATTACCTTACTTGTGTTAAATGACACTCATCTAATTTCCTTATTACCATACAACAGTCCTGCCATGAACCTGTGTCATTTATAGATCCTAATCCTCATTTTTCCTCTTTTCCAGTTTTCTTGATGAACTTCAGCTGCATACAAACTCACATTACTAAAAAGTATATTTGGCTTTGAAACTCTGAATACAAATTTTGAAGTGATTAGCAAACTGGAAGCCACCCTGCTCAGCAGATGACACAGTATGAAACAGCCGCATTATTCGAAAGCGTGAGAAACCAAAAATTTCAACATTGTTGGAAGGCAAGTAATTTTTAAAGTGTTTTTGATTAACCAAGAAAATAACCAACAGGTTCAATTTAAACCAGAAACATTTTCAGAAGTTATACACTTCACCTGACAACAACTCTGAAATTTGCCATTTTCAGATACTTTGAAATTGTGAATCTGTTTCTTTCAACTCTACTCTGCATCAGCCAGGCCCTCAGCTGGAAACCATCACCAAAACTGCAGCATCCACTGAGAAAACCCAACAGCCTCAATCACTGAGTCAGCATGGCAAACAGTGCCAGGTTTCTCTGAACTTCAGAAGGACTTGGAGAGTTCTCACACACATACACAGTACTGCCTACAAAAGGTGTCTGGCAGGGGACAACAGAGCCATACACATGGGTGACAATCTCTACAAACATTCATAGTACATTCAGTATCTCAACCCAGCCCAACAGCTTTAAAGCAAGTTTGAAGGTAACTTCTATGCATGAAAAAGGAAAATAAGCATTTAGAACGCAAGATTTCTTGTATTTGGTAATTTTTTTTCAAATATTTAACTGTTCTTCCAATCTTTGTGTAACTTAATCCCATAAATTTAGAAGAAATTTTATTCAGAATTTAGTTTATTATTTCCTGTTCAGGTAGCATCTTCTCCTGGAAACATCAAAAAAATTGAAGCATAAAAACATATCTTTAAGTTCTGTACCTTCGTAAGGGCAGCAGTATGATCCTCTCCACAACATATATGAACAACCTTCTGACTTCTCAGGGACTTCAGCAGTGTAGGAACATACCTGTCTGAAAGATTTAATAAAGAAAGGTCACTTATTTTGATGATGTAAATCAAAACCCAGATAGTTTTGTTCACTTATTCTAATTTGGTTCTAGTTAAGCAAGCACTTGAAATTTGCTAGCATAACCCCATCACCATGACTGAGTTTATGGATCTTGGAGATGGAAGTGTTACTTCAGAAAAAACCAGGGACTACTACACTGAAAAAGCTTGCAGCCCATGCTCTCATTTTCACTAGCACAGGATCATATGTAAATACACAGACCACTGAATATGGAACATTACATTAGACCTGGCATTGGCCATGAGAAAAGAAAATAAATGATTGTTGTTTTGAGCTGTTTATGTGTTCCATGTTTTTAAAATGTTCCTGTAAGTTGGTATTGATGCCTTTTCCTCGCTCCTAAAATCTAAGAGCCAGACACAGTGAAGGGATAAAAGGGTTTGTACCTCAGTATTTAATAAGGATCCTTATGGTGCATCACTCAGCCAGGGTGGAACGCGCCGCAATGCACGCACACGACAGGCCACGTACACAACTACAGACCTTACACACTGGCATATCTAACAAAGATGTCCCAATGAGAGGCTGAATCATCAGTGTGACATCCTCCCATCCCCAGGAATCCCTCCTGGATGGGTCAAATCTCTAGTTTATAGGATATGTTCTATATGTTCCCTGGTTTCCCAAGGTAGTGTAGGGTTTCCTGGCCTCCTACTACGAGGCCTTTAGGATGTTTGGTCTCCTGGCCTAACAGGATACCAGGACTATGCTAAGTTAGCAGGCTTAAGGAATTACAAGTATGCATGCTAGGAGTACTGAGCATACATAAAAGGTATGTAGAAGGTACATAAAAGAAAAGGCAAAAAATCATCTTGGCATCAGTATCAGTGTGGCTTCTTTGGAAAGTATATTTATACACATAGTTTAATGTTGCTAACTGCATAACAGAATGGAGCACTGAACAAACAGGAAGCAAATCTAACTTCCCTCCAGCGCGAGGACAAGTCAACGTTGTCAACTTGGCACAAAGGCAGCTTTTTAAAATGTTAGTGCTAATGTCTTCAAACCTGTCAGGCATGCTAACATGTCTGCAAGAAACCCTATTACAGGGATTTAAAAGGGATTTTATTGAGAAGTGATGCTACATAAAAATCTGGGCTTACACACATTCCAAACAACATGCAGAAACAAGTCTCCCACGAATTGTGAAAAATTATTGTAGTTCTCTTATTACATGAATGTGACAGTTTTTAAGGCATTCAGATGGGCATTTTATTTACAACCCATTTTTCCTGTTTTAAATGGTGTTGACAACTGTGAACCTGTAAAAAAAATCTGAATTCATGAAACCACCTATGCATCATCCACTACAAAACTGTGTATTACAGGACCCTGACAGCAAACACTGCCATCCTGGAGCCCTGTGAGCAGATACTGTGCATGTAACACAATACAACCAACAAAGAAACAATTTTTTGTCTTATCTAACCACTTGCTAGAAATCATTGAGCGCCATCCACCTAGCAGAGGAAATTTTGGAAATGGTTAGCCAAAAATTGTGAATGATTATCAAAAGCAGCTTGGCAAAGGAATGTAAAAGTAAGTGGCAGTAAAAAATGAAATCGGCTTAAATGTGACTACTAAGGACAACCAATTAGCTTTGACAGATTACTGCTTTTGCCAAGCAATTTCATCCACATAAAATTCAGTTCAAACTAACTACTGCACAGTATTTTAATTCAATCCTATTAAGTCACAGGAAGATGTAGAACAGGGAAGGAACACAAGTGAAGCAGGCAAGAACTTCAACATAACACTGTCAGCATTCTCACTACAGGACAGCTGAGAAAACCCCTGTGTGTCTTCTTCACGCAATCTCCCGTGGCATTGGCACACCCTGACAATACTGAGCAAGGTTTGTTCTGTCTGCTCCTTTCCTAGGAACACTGCTCTCCTCGGATGCACAACCCAAACCCCTCAGCACGACACTCTGCTGAAGCAATGCTCACTTACCATTATCGTCATTAAGACCCAGCTGCCCAAATTTGTTGCGTCCCCATCCAAAGATGGCTCCAGAAAGAGTTAGTACAAAACTGTGAGCTCCTCCTGCTGCAATCTGTGCAAAAGGGATTCCCAGCAGAGATTTAATCACTTGTGGTGAGGTTTGTTTTTTATACTCATAACCTAAGCCCAGCTGACCATATTTGTTTTGTCCCCAGGAAAACACTTCACTTCCTGTTTGAAGGAAAAATAAACAACCAAGAAATACAATTAATATAGTTTAAAAATACAATGTTTATCCACTGTAAGAAAAGCTAAAAGTTAGACTGTCACTCTGCAAGTATTTTTGAGTTTGAAAATGCATACAAATTACTGACCCTTGAAGTTAAGCATTCTTGTGTAATTTGCAGGCATTCAACTCAAGCATTTAATCAGACTGGAAGTATTTAAATCACATTCAAACCCATTAAAACTGCTCTTAACATTCCTGTTTCAACAGTGCTAGATCAACTGAGTTTGGTTATTGCAAAGCAAGACCCAGCTCCATGGGAAGTTCCACTGCTGCACAGATGCTTATGCAGAGATCTGCTAAAGCTGCACTCTGGATGTGGAAAATTTTCCTATTTCCAATCAAAAGCCCCATTTAAGGTCTTCTAAGGTAAGATACTTAAATTTTCACACACAATTTCAGAGATGCATATTTTTAAATACTGTCTTCATTATATGATCAATGAAGCACAAGGCTTATAATGTCATTTGATACCTTACAAAGAAAAAAAACATTTTGAAGAATGACAATCAAAGACCTATTTATGTTAAGACTGCTCTTAAAATAAAACATTCTCTTGAACAACCAATGTTTTGCCAAGGTATTTGCTATCCTAAAGATTAACACCAAACACAAAATAATTTACTTTTGCTGACACGATATGTTTTGAAGAGCAATGTTACCTTCAAAATGCTTCCTATGTCTCTCCCATCTCCACCTTTCCAATAGCAGTTTTCTCAAGATGGGGAAACAATGAAACCCATCCCCTGGAGCACTGGTCTCTCAGGTTCTATTTATTCCTATTAATAACCAAACCCAGAAAACCCTACAGCGCACATCAAGAGCAGAAACAGAGCTGCAAATCCATGAACTGGCAGTAAACAGTGATGCTGTACTTGAAGCCTGGAACTACTGAAAACACTGAGTGAATTTTAAATCACAAATTCCTGTGACACTCTTGCACCTTTGACCAACAGAACACTTCACAACACAACTCTGCTGCTCCACGCTTTCTCCTGAGGATTTTAATCAGGTGAAGGGTTACCCCTAAAGCTCTGCCTGCTGCCCTGAAAACAAAGGTATTTCTTTGGGTTCTAATGGTAATTACACCTGGGAATACATAATGGTACAGGAAATGCTCAATATGAGGAAAACTCATGTTCAAAACTACTGTATTTTAAGAAAAAAAAAATTCAGCAGATAATGAACACCTGCCTCCCCCCAGCTATTTGGCTCATATTTTAAACACACATTGTTAGGAAATACTGACAAACTACAATCTTCCTGGAATTTTGTTTTGAGTTGGGAAGTTCCCATTAACCCTTTTCAGCAGCCACTTCTTCCTATGGAAGTTTTGGCCACAACTCCCCTATCTTGTGATGAGACAAGCAACAAACAAATTGAAATTCATTTTTGTTTCTGGAGAGCTGCACTAACCAGACAAGTTAACACTAATGCACTGCAAGTGAGGCCAGCTAAGTATGTGCTCACAGCCTCAGCAGAAATTTGAAGACAGGTATTTAAACTTTCAAAAGGTGGCTTGTATGTGACATGGCATTTTAACTATGGAAGCACCAAAAACCAGAGGCTTTGCCATAACAAAGCACATGAGGAAATCACTCCTGCAAGCCTCAGTAACCTGAGGTTCCAGGTTAAAACAGACCAGGGACAGAGCAGTGTGCCAGCAAGATGAGAAAGATCTGGGACCAAGAAAAAGTAACAAAATAAAAAGGAAGCTACACGAAAGCCAGATGATAAAATTAAAAAAAACACCACACATCCCCCCTGAAGAAATAAAAGCACAACTCGACATCCATTTGTACATTTGTTTTTCAAATTCAAGCTTCCATAGTGAAATTACACAGCCCCTACCAACCTGAAATCCCATCTGTGCTAAGTGGTAGCATGTTTAATAAACACATTTCTATTTTTTAAAAAAAAGAGAAAGATAAAATTAATGTTGAAAACTTTTGAATCCCCTGGTAAGAAATTACACAAAACTTCAAGAGAATTTGGCTTACCTTTTGAAAGTGCTAGAGAGTGATAATAACCACAAGCAACTTGAACAATCTGGACCTCTGACAAGCTTTTAATATTTCTGTAGGGGTAAGAAAATAGAGAAAGAATTAATTTCATACCAGATCATGGTAGGAAATAAAGGGTAATACACAAAATGTGAATCTTTTTCACTGAAGTATATTAAATATCCCAACTTTAATTAGATGCCATTTAGTAAAATCTGAAGTCAAAACTGCTTCTTTCCTAAACCATTTAAGGTCAGTTTCTGTCCTACTTTCAAATAGATAAAGTCTGTAAAAGTCCCTAATGAGGAATTAGGGAGGTTCATGTGCTGGGAAGGTGATCTCACACAGCTGAATGGAGGAATGAATACAGTGAATGGAGGAATGAATACAGAATACAAGAAGAAACTAATTCTTACTTACTAGTTTACAGAGCTAATTTATATACTGCACAATATTACAAAGAAGTTGCAAATACACCCAAATGTGCACTAAAACTAGTAATGCATTCAACTTTGGATGAGAAAAAAAGTTTCTAAAGGGCCTGTGGGCTTGGAAATTTGATGCAGATAGAACATTTTTAATACTATAGTCATGAATTACTAAGGTTCCAAGGAATTGTGACTTTTGTGTGTGGACTTCAGGTAGCTGGAATGCTCATGGCATTCTGAAAACAAGCCCATGACCCTGGCCAAGATGAACTTTTTTAACTAGAAGGCATATTATTCAGTCACAGCTGAAAAGCTTTGGGGTGAAAGCTGAACTACGAAGATCGGACAGCAAATGTACGCTCTTCAAATTGAAAGTTTAACACCCTACTTCTCTTTAACTTCTCTTAAATGGCACTCAAGACTCTTAAAATGCCCATCCTACTTTTCCAATGTAAGTCTCATTGTTAGTGGAGGACTATTAAAAAAATCAACAAACCAAACCAAGCACACTTGTAACACATTGCTCACGTAAGATGACTTCTTGAGAAAGGAAAGTGTCTACACACACCATTCAAGTATCATAGCTAATATACATTTTCTATATTTATATGGCTTTACCTGTAACAGAATAGCTTAACCAATGTGATTTAAGCACATTATTAAAAAAAAAGGCAACTTATTATGTACTGTTTTTAACCTGGGCACTCTGACGTATTCCTCTGTTCCTGGCAAGCCAAGCTGTCCATCAGTAGCCAGACCCCAAGCATATACCTGACCTTTGTCATTTAATGCAAGAGTGTGGGCTTCTCCACATGACACAGCTACAATATTTTGGGCATCCAGTGCACCAACATGCTCTAAAAAAGGAAATAAATAAAATCAGTTGGTTAAAAAAAAAAAGCTACTGACAAGCCAGGCTTGTTCCAAAGAGTTTACACAGTACTAAGGCATCAACTGGCATGACATTCAACTAAGCCCATAAGTTCTGCTGAAACACTCTTTATTTAAGATTATAAACATGTGATTCTAGAAGAACTGAGTTGAAATCTGACACCCTGAAGTAACCAAATAATGACTGTTTCTGCAGCAATACACCAAAGTGCATGAAACCTGCAGCTTGATCAGAATGGCTCCTTCTAATCCTGCCAGATGAAAATGAGTGCAGAAACTCAATTAACGGGAAGGTCAAATAGATTATTGTCAAATGACTACACGTGTAGACATTATGTAAGAGGAAAACATCCCACCACAACAAATTAAATTCACCTATTCATGATTAAGAAAGAGCCTGCAAAACAGGGCAGGGCAAATTACAGACTAAAGCTACTGATTTTACAATGACCTACACAAAGTCTTCTTTATAATGCAAAATACTGTGGAAACAGATCCTAAAGAGTAATTTTTCTAGACATACAGTGCAGGCCTCTAAAAAGCATACACTAATACACCTGTGATTTTTTTTCCCAGTAGCCTGCACCAATGCATTTGGAAACACTCAAAGCTTGGTTTTGGGCTTATGATTTGTGATCAGAAGTCTAATGTTTCCATTTCAGCAGTAAGTAAAGTGGAGAAATATCATCAAGGCCTCTCATTAAGGCTGGACTTTCTAATACCTCCCTTAAATAAGGGACTGCTTGGACATTTTACTCCCAGTTTTCAAACACAAATTCTATTCCAGCCTAAGAATGGCACACCACTGAAAAAGCCTGTGTATCATCAATGTTACAGGCACTCTAAACACAGCCTAGCACAGCCCAAGTCAACTTCAAAACAGAAGCTCACATTATCTACAGCATGACAGGCACTCAGCTTCTAAAATAAACCAACACAGGCAGCAGATATAAGTTCCTTTTATTACATCCAGCTGGTCTGACTAAAGAGGTTACCACCCCAATTCACCCATCAGAGCCTCCCACAGCTCTGCCAGTGGGAGAGGTCATGGAAGCACTCTGCAGCTCGGGCACCAGCACACAGATTGGCTCAGGCAATCTCCCCCAGCTGCTGAAGCAGCCAGCCTGACTCTGCCTCAAATGGATTAAGGAACACTCATGCAGTCCTATGGCAAACAGAGCTCTAGAAGGAGGAAAGGCAGTGAGGACAAGGAGGTAGCAAAGACACACAGTCAGCAACAAAATTATCTTCAGTTAGCAGAAACACATTCAAAAGACAGCATCCACCCATCTGTAAAGATACCAAGCCTCTCTGGACTGTGCAACTGAAGTTACCCCAATGCTCTGACTTCATACAACACTCAGCAGTATTATCACTAACCTCAGGGTGAAAGGAAAATTAGGGATGACATTACAAGCCTCGTGTCTGAGCATGTTAAAAAAAAAATCATAGCAGGTCCATTACATATGAAAGGTCATGCAAATTAAAAGTCAGATATTTTTGTTGGAACCTTTAGATTTAAAAGACAATTCAGCACAATTTTCAAAGTGGGCAACAAGTAGTCAGAGTAAGTTTGACACACTGAGTTTCTCTTCATGTTCATGAAGCAGATGTTTGCACATGATTAAAGTTTATCAGTTTTAATATACACATACTGTTTCCCAATAGAAGTCCACATTGGTTTAAAAAAGTTATGTCTCAAAAACAAAACAAAACAAACAAAAAACCCAACCAACCAACGAAAAAAAAAATCTAACTGGCACCAAAACTGAAACTCTCTGTAAAGGAGAACTACTAAAATACCTCATGACGCCACATTTCCATTTGAAAAATTTGTGGCAAATATTGAGCCAAGCAAGTTGTAGAAGTGCTCTAGGAGTGACTAGAATGAAGTCTCAGTAAGCCTTTGCAGTTTGTTACGTTGTGCTGTAAGCAGAGTGAGCAGCACTGTTCCCTGGCTCTCAGCACCAGCTATGACTCACATGCCAGCTCTGAAGGGAGCCCATGTGCACACTCCTCTGCAGTCCCTGCGAGATGTTTACCCACTCCTGCTCCAGAACTGCACTAGGAGGGAGCAGAAACACACACAGAACATAGGTGGGAAGAAAAAAAGCCCAAAGAAGCGTTACACAGCATCCTTTAGGCTTTTCCAAATCCTCTCCCCGTAGCGCCGCATATGCTGATAAGTCATTTATCAAAGTTTTATTTTTAGTCCATTAAAAAGGAGAACATGGCTTTAATCAGACCTGCTGTACATCATGTATTAGACAACTAAAAACACGCTGCATGTTTCTCTGCTGTGATATGCCAAATACTCATCTCCACCATATTCCAACAGCCAAAGCCATACATGAAGTACAATACCAACCCAGGTATTGCAGCAGGTCAGCTCCCCTTGAGATCAAAAACACTCACCAAGTCTTCCACGGCTTGAAATAAAATATAGTGGCAGTGTCCACCCACACAGTGTGCAAAAACATGGGGGGACTGCCATGTTTCATAGCTGTTTGTTTCCAACTGTCACAAGAACCCATCCCAGCAAAGCAATGCCTTTTCCAGTTAAAAATATGTCCATTCTTGGAAGAACTGCTGCACATGAATTTGCCACATGCCGACACTGGCAATCTTGGCTTTGATGAAGCACAATAAAACAGAAGCCACACACACCACCACACTGAATCTCCACAATTCATCACTTCTAAACTTACCGGGTCTTTTCCTGGCTTTTTCATGCCCTAGTTGTCCTAGATCATTGCATCCACATGTATAAACAGTCCCATCATCCAGGACAAAAACAGTATGTCTCAGTCCACATCCTACATCTCTGACCCTTTTATTTAGGAAAAAGTCACTTTTTCTGGGTTCTAAAACAATCTCTTCATCAATTCCACCCAATCCAAGCTGTCCAAAAGATGCATTGCCCCAGCACAACATGTTTACGCTTCTTGTTATCAGAGATCTTCCAACTTCACTTCTCTAGAACATTCCTTCTGCGTAGCTGTGAAGAAAAAAGGAAAATGTACACTTTTCAGTATTGTCCCCAACATTTACATTACTTTCTATACAGCACGTAATCCATGAGCTCACTTTCTCTATACCAATGTATTAAGCCCCTGAACAATTTTTAAGGGTGTGATTTGCTTTCTTGGACAGGATTTGCATTAACTCTGCAGTAAAATGCTTTCTTTCCCATTTCGGATACAACTTTTAAGATGTGCAGGTCACTGGTTTTACATAATTTTGTTTCAAAAACTTAAAATATCATTATTCATAAAACTTCTTTAATCCCTAATCCAAATTTATACAAACTTGCAGTTGCAATCAATTCCAGCCAGTGGAAATGACTTCAAATATATTCCAAGGAGACAGTACAGGCTACTTTCTTTACTTGAGGAGTTGCACGACTCTAGCAAGCACTGTGTATGGCCTCAAGATCATCACCAAAAACAACACCTGACTCATAGCTTGGAAAAAACATGGTCAGCCCTGATCAATCCAGTTATGCAATACTGTCACTACATTTAAACAACTAGGACTCAACTGAACTTACAATTCAAAATAAAAGAAATAGCTGGAACTCAAGTCCCCAATCTTGCACTGCAATCAACACCAGCTACAGCTTCAGTTACCAGCTGTCCCAAGCAAGCCCACACCCCTAATCCCTAAATTACAATTATCAGTATTTGTGCTGACAGACCCTATCTTTTTGGAAAGGATTCAAAGCTGCCCTTCTCTTTCATTCGCAGTAGCACATACGACAAAGAATTCGTGACAATGTTTTCACTACTACTTATAGCACATTTCCATGATAGTAAGTTTCCCTGTATTTTCAGTGCAATTTAAAAGTCAGTGTAATCTCATGTCAAATTACTATAAATTTTCATCTGTGACCATATTTAGAAGACATTCTGCAGGGTCATAACACATATAAACTACCTAAATCCCAAACTGCTCGAAGAAACAAGCCAACACTTAACATCTAAGCGTTACATACGCCAAAGGACAGAATTCTTGTCAGCGCAACAGGACAAACAATTTTTCTCTGCGAAAGTCAAAACGCAGTAAACAAGACACTTATTTTTGTGACCGCATAAAAAGCCCCAAAAGCAACACCGAACCAAAACAGCCAAACAGCTTAAAATACATTGCATTCTGTTTACCTATCTCAGGAGGTGAGGCATGATCAAATATTTCCCTAGCTATATCCTACCACATTCAGAAGGGGACATCGAAACGAAGGTGTCTTCAGTTAAGACATAGCTACGCAACAGCACATCTGTAGCAGTGACTTGCTTCAACCTGCAACACAGGAAATTACAGAAGATGTACGATTATAGTTCTCTGAGATGTCTATAGTCAAGACTTACCTCCATCTCCAGCAGGGAAAAAGAATTAAAGTCCTCTTTTCTATTCAACTATATATGTATTTCCACCGAAGGCCAGGTTGTTTTGTTTTGTATCATTTAAGAGCCAGTAGCCAAAGTTCTGTACTTTGATCTCAAATCACGGCACTCTTTCACCCCTGTGCGTGGTCGAGAGCCAACTCGCGCCGTCAGCTGCTGGATACTCCCGCGCGTGACGTGGGGAGCGGCCCGGTGCCGACGGCCAGCACAGAGCGGGGGAAGCATCGCACCGGCCCGGTACGGCCGGGGCGCGGGGCGGCGGCCGGGGAGCGCCTGGACGCTTCGAGCAGGCTGTGGCCGCTGTCCGAGCACTGGCGCGCGCTCAGGCCGTGCCCCGTGAGGGGACCCGGCCCGCCCCAGCGCTCGCTGCGGCCCCGTGCTCCCTCGGCGGGGCTCGGCTCCCCGGGCCCGCCGCGCTGAGGTGCGGACGGAGCGGCGAGCGCGGCCCGGCGGCGGAGAGGGGCGGCGGCCGGACCCCTCCGTNCGCTTCCGCAGCCGCGTCCCGCCGTGGGGCCCCGCGGCCCGAGCGCGGCCCCGGCCACTTTCCCGTCCGCCCCGCGGGGCCCGAGGGCGGCAGCGCCCAGCTCCGCTAAAGCCCGGCGGGACTCACCGGCGGTAGCGAAGCGCTCCGCTCCCCTCCGCAGGCGCTCGCCGGCCACGGCCGGGGCGTGAGCGGCGTGAGCAGCCCCGGGCGCGGTGACAGGGCCCGGCCGCCGATGCCGCGCAGGCGCCGGCTCGGCGGGCGGGACCGCAGCGCCCGCTCCACCGCCCGCCTCCCGCCGGCCCGGCCTCGTGGTCAGGGGCGGGGACGCGGCGCCGTCAGCCGGGGCTCGGCGGAGCTCCGAAAGGGACGTTGCGTTGGGAGCCTCCGCGCGGTTCGGTTCCCGCCGTTGGGCTGTGAGGAGGCGGGGCGAGGAGTTGACAGCAGAAATGAGGCTCAGGAGAGGCCTAAGAAGTGAGGAGCGCCGGAGTGACGCTTTCCTTCTGGTGTGCTCGGGGAAGCGCGGCGCTGGTCGCGGGGCTCCGCTGTTCCCTCCGGTGGTGACTGAAGCTGTACGCGTTCTTGGCATGGGAACACATGTGAGCGCGAAAACACAGAGCCGTCGTTGTGTTACATTACAGGTTTTAAATTGAGAGTTAAAAAACCTTGAGCGGGTTCTGGAGCAGGTAGCTCCCTGAGAAGAGGTCTTCCTATGGCGTGTTTCGTCTGCCTTGCAGAGTTCTTGGGACACTTGGGTGCGTGTTGCAGTTCCTCATCCGTGATCTACGGAGATCTGCAGAAGAAGCCTCTGCTTGATCTCTGAGGGCACGAAAAGAATGAGATCACTGAGTGGGAAGGAACTGGATCCGCCAGGGGGATGCAGGCACAAACTGTTCTTCATACTCCGGTTACGCGTCGTTCACTAGCGGGAGCACGCCGTCGTTCCCGCGGGGGATCGCTGGTGCTGCTGCAGCGCGGGGCAGCGCTGTCAACACCGGCCCTCCAGGGCCCTGCTGCTCCGGGGAACGCCGTGGCTTTGGCCCTTTCCTCTTTTCTCATGTCCATACCCAAGATGGGCGTGGTACAACTTTTTTTTTTTTTTTTTTTTTTTACTAAACGCGTATCTCTAGTGGAACCACTAAGAGAAGTTTACATGCCAGGCACATTTCTTAACTTTGTTGTTGTTTTTTTTTTTCCCTGGTATTATGCTTGGTACTGGGAGGAAAATCCATTGCAATTTATGTAATTGGACCGGGTTGGTAATCCAAATGAGATTTCCTTATTTAGCAGCCTCTTTACAGAAGGATCCACCTTTATGTAGGTCAGGAAGTGGAAAAAGGCCAAGACCAGGCATACTTCACAGCGAGTGATTTTGCAAACTGTGCGTGAGGAAAGTTCTGTGTTTGGTGTCCTTTTGCCCTTTTGTTAAATGAAATCATTTAACAAAATCCCAGTAAATGGGATGTGTTGGTCCAGCCATTAAACACTCCTTTGTATATGGAAATAGGTAAGATTCTACAGGACTTCTCAGGATTTGTGGTTGTAGATTTGTCAGTAAGGCTCCAAACCAGAAATACGAAATTCATACCTAGTGAAAATGAGATTGCTGCATAGCTGACACAAGCGAAATGATGCAGCACTTTTCAGGGCAGCAAATACCCGGTTCTGCTATTTAAAGGAGAAATGTGAGTGATTTGCCTTTTGCCATTCTGCATCCAAGCCTGGAAGGTTAGCAGGAGCTGTGACACAGAGCAAATGGAGGAAAACATTTCGTTTGTTATCTTCTAAAGTTCCTTTTCCCCTTATTTGTGAGCCCAACGGAGTAGTAACTGTGAATAACTACACTGTGAAATGGGGTTTAAATATCGGTATTCATTGTGCAATGTGTCCTCTGACCAGCATGTGGGGATATGCCCAAGTACTTGAAGAGACCATTATATGCCCACTACAGTTTTATACAGGGAAAAGTCACTTCATATAAATGGCTTAACACATTAAATAAAAAATACAAAGCATGAAACAACATACAGTGTTGCACAAGTCTCAATTTCCTTCTGCAATAGACATGGCTATTTTATTTTAAAGAATTACTTTAATCCTAAAATCAGATTACTGTAAACTGAACCATTAAAGTTCGTCTTCAAATAAAGTACAAGCCATATTTTTATTTCACTTCTCATTTATCGTCGCAAATTTGCTTTTTTTGTGCCAGAGAAGCCATATCCTACCTAGGATGCCTTATGGGATGCCCTTCTTGGGGCTGAAGACACCCAGGCAGTGAGGGAAGAGAACGTGTGCTGTGGTGGCCCAGCCCTGCCCGGGCTCCCCGGCACTGGGTCCAAGCCATCCCGCACCCCCAGACCAAACCTGCCACGGTGGCCTCTGCAGCTGCAGTGCTCAAGGGAACTGCGGGCTGCTTGCACCTTCAAATTCCCAGTGTCCATTCTAGTACCTGCAAAAAACCCTCAGAGATGCAAAATCTAGTGAAAACAAGAAATGTAAATCTGCTTAACTCCAGGGAAGGAATTTATTTCCTTTTAAGTGCCTTAGCGCTGAGGGTTTCCTATTACCATTGCAGAGTCTTCTTATTGATGGTCACAACAAGCAGGAAACTATTTTCAGTTCCCTGCCATTATTAAAATAGCAATGCTTGGCTACTGCCTGGTGATAGCTGTCAGCACAATTGTGGTTTTTAAATTGTACCCCAGTTAATCCCCCACTGAGATAATACAAAAATGGGGAAATAATCATATCTAGGGTTAACTAATATGTACTTTATGCTTGATTACTAGAAAACATCTTTCAGTTAATATACATGTTTTTGAAGGCTACAGTGTTATGGCATAAAACTTTCTGTATAGTTAATAACAGAGATGGACTCTGCTCTCTGCCTCCATATTCTCCTGGCAACATCCAGGACATACTTTATAAACTTTAATTCCACATTTCAAACCCCTTTTTATACTGTGATTTGTCACAGACTACAGAAAATAGAAATGGGCGTCCAGAACAGCTGATAACATGAAATTAGAGATGTCAGCATTTTGCTGTGAGAAATTACTAACCTTTGTGTGAAGCCTTCATGTAGAATATTCTTGATTAAGATAAAGAAAAGGCTTTAGAATGCAAATAGCCTTACAAACAAGGGATGGTCAGACCCTTTTATGCCATTTTACAGTTCATCCTTACATTCTTCACATTATCCATGTCGAGAACTCACACATACACAGAGTATGTGTTTTATATGCTCTGTCACTTTGTAGCTGAGCATGTTGTAGTTCTCTCTCTGCCCACCCTGCTCACAAACAGTTCTGGCTAGCTCAAATGCAAATGTGCTTACCAGTAAGACCATTTATTTATTAACTGATGGCAACGTGCTGAAACAACCTGAACAGTTTTTGACCTGGTTGTGAACATAAATCACTATAGAAATACTAAATTTGCAATATTGCAAGTTCTGTGGTTAACTGGAGGCTGATAAAGGGAGCTGGCTAAGGGAAAACTGAGGGGACACCTTCAAATTAAGATAAGCAAAACCAAAATCCTGCAACTCCTCCACTCCCCTCAGCCTCTCAAGACCACAAACTATATGAAGGGCGAGGATGAGCCCTGGACACGAAGTCTATAATGAAGGAAATGAGCTGACCTTTGCGTTAGGGATGAAGCTCTTGCATTCACAAACCCTTGCGTGGATCCAGTGTCCCCAAGCCCCCACAAGCTGGCACTGACTCCCCTGTGCCCTGGCACTTTGGCAGAAGCCACACAAGTGCTGAGGCACCTGCAGGTTGGGGCTGAAGATGCTGAACATTTTTGAGCATCCTACACAGAGGGTTGGGAGTGCAGCCCCTTCCCACATGTGGCATATTTTCTTCCCATTGATGTTTCACATTATTACATGTATTTTTCTGTTATAAATAGATCAGTAGGCCAGGTGCTAACTGAGCACCAGGAAATTCTCATGTAATCTTTTGGGGTGTTTTGGTTTAAGAGCTGCATGCTGAGACACCAGTTCCCATGTCATTAAACTGGGCTTTTGGTCAGGCCCAAACTGATCTTTGATTTTTAAGATGCAATCCTACAGGAACACAATATCAATAATTAAGCGAGTTGTGTCCTGCAGAGACCAATTTGGTAACACGCTGAACCTCAGCTTATAAAATAGCTGCAAGTGGTGCCACATGCTGCTGGTTCTGACATGACACTGTGTCTTTGCACGGCAGCATGATGAAGCACCCTAAAATTAGCCTTCTTACTATTTCGTAAAGAGCAGGCAGAAAGGTAGCAGCCTGCACTGAGGAGAACAAAGAGGCACAGGAGAGGACCACAACTGAGCTCACACACAGCCTGGTCACAACACTTCATGGTGAGCACTCTTGGCTTCTTTGCAAATTTCCATGTTGGACTGTTTAGTGTAATTTCTTATCCCAAAAACAGGAGGACCTGATTTTGAAGAAAGAAAGGTGCTCATGTAAACAGAGATCCGGAGGAGGGACCTGTTCTCTCAGGGGGATTGGGATTCAGCAGAAGGGAAAACTAACAGTAAAAATTACATGGATGGTCTGTTTTCTTAGGGGTGTGGTGGGAGCTGGCATTTAATTCACAGAAGTAAGTTTGTTGTTACTGGAATATAACTGGGAATGGAAGAAAAAAACAGACTGATATGAAAATCAGAAACAACATGATAAAGTCCCTTTCTATTGAGCCAGACTGATATTTTCCTGATACTCAGTTCTATCTCTACCCCACTTACTGCATGATAAAGTCCTTCGCTTTACAAGGTGTAAGATTTGAGAAAAAAAAAAAAATCCAACTTCCAGGCAGTAGGAAGATAGGGGCGTGGATGTGTTTGTGTACGGGAACAGAAACAGTGGAGGAAAAGATCCCAGACCAGAGTAACACCTGCAGATGAGGAGAAAAAAGAAACTGAGGAAACATTTGAATATCAGAGGGCACAAGAGGCACGCCATGAAAGGGATGCGAGCACTGATGGCTAGGAGGGAAGGAGGCACAGCACGAGTCTCCAGGAAGCAGAGGGCCCCCAACAGCTGGGTGTGACACCACGGGGCACAGCAACCACCAACAGCTGGGTGTGACACCACGGGGCACAGCAACCACCAACAGCTGGGTGGGACACCACGGGGCACAGGAACCCCCCAGCAGCTGGGGGTGACACCACGGGGCACAGCAACCACCAACAGCTGGGTGGGACACCACGGGGCACAGGAACCCCCCAGCAGCTGGGTGTGACAGCAGGGGGCACAGAACACCCCCAGCAGCTGGGTGTAACAGCTGGGTGTGACAGAACGGGATAGAGGAACCCCCAGCAGCTGGGTGTGACAGCAGGGGGCACAGAACACCCCCAGCAGCTGGGTGGGACAGCCGGGGGGGAGGGAACGGGAGAGAGGCACGGCGGGCGGCGGGGCGTGAAAGAAGGGGGCAGAGAACACCCCCAGCAGCCAGGTGTGACAGCACGGGGGAGAGGACCCCCCCAGCAGCTGGGTGCGACAGCACGGGGCAGGGGACCCCCCAGCAGCTGGGTGTGACAGCACGGGGTAGAGGAACCCCCCACCAGCTGGGTGTGACACCACGGGGCCACAGGACCCCCCAGCAGCCAGGTGTGACAGCACGGGGCACAGGACCCCCCAGCAGCCAGGTGTGACAGCACGGGGTAGAGGAACCCCCCAGCAGCTGGGTGTGACAGAACGGGGCACAGGACCCCCCCAGCAGCTGGGTGTGACAGCTGGGTGTGACATTAAGGGACAGAGGAACCCCCCCCCAGCAGCCGGGTGTGACAGCCTGTGGCCCCGTGCCTAAACAATTGTCGGGATGTGCTGTTTTCTCTATTCCTGTGGTAGCACTCTGCAAAGAATAGCCGGGAAGAAAATACCACTGGGGCAGAAACTGTGACTGGTACATTCAAACTACATAGAGCTGTGTTTGCTATTAGTTATCACTCAGAAGTATGGGGCCATTTTGCAGCACAGATATTTTTGGTCAGCAAAGATGATTGGACAGTACTCTGCAGCTTTTGTAATTTAATTTGGGACAGTAGTCATGATCTCACATGTATTACCAAAACCCAGAAAGGCATGATTCTGTAAGATCTCTTTTGTGCTGTTAGCGACCAACAGGTATTTGGTGAAGCATGGACTGAAATGTGTCAAAGTGGGAGTGAATCTATGACATTTGTATCAACTACAGTAAGGACATCTCTCTTCATAAAGGGGATTAAATATTCACAGTGGTCAAAGAGTCTTGGACAGATGAAAAATTAAATTTCTCTTGCAGATGTTGTTAAGGAGTTCCACAGAAATTATATGTGAGCAGTCAGAGCTTGGAGTCCTTGAAGGACCCTAACACTTAATTTCCTAAAATGTAAGTCTCAACCTTGGCATTAGAATAAAAAATTAGTTTAAAAAAAAATTTGGAGACAGAAGGTGAGCTGTATGAGCTGAGCAACCAAATCCTCAAAACTGTGTGAAAAATGGAATCACTGCTACTCCCTACACACAATTCCTATGTAGAGAAACCCAGTGACTCCTCATGTTCCCAGAGGTCACCTAAGTCAATATTTACTTTTATTTAGGACAGAAAAATTGCCACAAATTTGTAATCTTTTGTTTCTGTTTACTGACACTGGAGTGGTGCAAAGAGCTGCCAATTTTGTTGTTGATTTTTTAGTATGAGTGATTTGCATGCTCCTGTTTCACTGCAGAAGACTTTGGGTCCATGTTTTTGGGATAATGTTTCTTTGTTTATTTGGTCTACCAGCACAGAACAAACTGCTTCCATTTAAAACTTCAAGCTTGAAAGGGGAGGCCAAAGCAACTGTATATCTTTTGGAAGCAGAAACGGTAGAGCAGCCACTGGTGCCAAACCTCCATTGCATTTAGCTGTGCTTTTTTCTTGGATAGGGAAGGAGGTAGCAGTGATCCATCACCTCTGTCTGCCTGATGAAGGCTTTCCTGTCATTAATGTCAGCAAGTCACCAGGGCACCACTAAATACCATCACTGCTCCCAGTCAGAAATGGTCATTTCAGGGGGACTGGGTACTCTCCACTTTACACATACATACTTACTTTCATAGAAAAATTATGCAGAGCTATTTTTAGCTCCTGGTCAAGGTTCTAGAGCAGCAAAATTACTCCTGGACATACACAAACATGAGTTTGAGAGCAGTCCTAGAGCTCGGGATCCTGGAGATTTAAGTGAGATTGGTCCTGAGACTGTCTCAGGAAAAGACAGAGCATTTCAAGAGCATCCAACTGAAAAAGCAGCTTCTGTTCACCCCATGACCCAGAGGAGACAGCCAAAAGCAGACAGATTACAGGAGAGTCAGCCTGAAACACCAATTTCCTCAGAAAACTGTTACACATAATATTTTAGCCAGTAGACTTGTCAAAAAATATTGTGCCCAAAATGTCATAGAACTTCTGCAAATACAAACAATTCAATACAAACAATTCAATACAAACAGTATTAGGTGCTTCTAGCTTGCAGCAAACTCAGCCAGGCAAACTGGCTTTTTAACAGGCAGTATCAATATTACAAATAAAGTTCCTTTGATTATAACTCTTTTTTTAAAGAAAATGAAGGAAAGGAATGCTTATTTGTCTTATGAACAAGTGGTTGCTTTGTAGCAAGTAGCATTAGGATTAAAAATCACTTTTCTGAGAGGTAAATGATGTGGTCTTTATCATTTTCCCTGACCTCTTGTTCAAGTTTGAGCTTCTAAATAGCTCATCACCATTATAAACCTCTTTGTGTTGTCTTCTGTGTTTATAATAACCATAAGCATTAAAATAGTCTGCTCATAACTATAATAGTCCTGCAGAATTGTAATAGGCAAGAACCTAAAAATATTCCATTTATAGCCACTCCAAACAGTTCTAATTTCCAGTGTGTTGTATCAGCAATCCAGTATTTGGGATTAAAGTGTCTGGACAATTGAAAGTCAAATTTATGAACATTGTTATCTCTTGGCCAAGTTTTAGTTTAAGACAGTTAATATCAACACATACAGTTTTAAAATCTTCATTTTTGAAACTTCCCACCCCAGTGGTTTTACGGCTACTTTTGACTGGATACAGAACTGTTTGCCCAAGTAACAACAGATACTGTTATTATAATGATTTCTGATGTTTTCTAAAAACCCCACAGCAACTTAAAGGAAATACCATTTGACAAGTGGAATTAAATGGATTTTAAAATAATTTAAGTATATGTATTTTAAAGTGAAATTTAAAAGCTCAAGGATTATCAAATAAATTTGTTTATAGCTATATTTCAAGCAACTTATAATTTTTTTAAATTAATTTTTGAGAAATTAAAGATTTAAATAGCGTGCTTGACTCTGCTATAATTCCTTTGAACATATATTCATCAACATAAAGAGAATAAAAGCAGAAACTAGTAATACATTCCTCATCAAATATTTTCTGATGTAAACCTTTGGCTTCCTCAAATCTTAAGATCTAGACCAGAGAGATCTTCACATCTCTGCAAATGATCCAAAAGTTTTCTCTTGTGCCACAGAAATAGACACCAAGTATTTCAGCATTAGGAAGCATGCAGTATGTGAAGAGTTTCTTTCCTGAGTTTCCCAAACCCAGGAGACAATCGTGTTTGGGGCAGTTATCCCTCCTTAATACTCCCAATAACACAACAGGAAGGAGCCTGTGGGAGTACACAGAAAGTCACTACATCTGCAAGAGACTGTTCTTAGGGTGCTCACCCTTGGGAGTCAGATTATCCATTGGTTCTTGGGTTTTCAACTTTATTATTGGTTACAGCTGGGCAAACTCTGAAAGTTCTTCCCACTGAGCCCTTTCTCTTCACTCCCCCCAGCCACTCAAAGCCTCCTTTTCCCTGCTTTCCTCTCCTCTGAGTCAAACCCTGAGACAGGTCAGTTATTTCTCCATGGAAGTCAATGGCCAATTTAAAGTGGCTGAGTCTGGATGGGTTTACACCACAGCTCAGAACCCCACAAGTGAGTGTGTCAATTCTGAAACCCCACGTTTATACTCCTTGCATTTCCCGTGAACTCTACCCAGCACTGCCTGACAGCAGCAGTTCTGGCTCTCCTTCCATCCACCTCAGCCCCCACTGACACTTCTCTGTTCCCTCCAGCACTTCACATCCTATTCAGCAGCAAAATGCACAACAAATCCGCTCCACACAGGAGGAACACTTTTCATGCTCACAGGTTATAAACATTGTGATTGAGACTTTCTGAACTCTGTGCCTTCAAAATGTCATTTTCAAATGACATTTGGTCATTTAGGTGACTGCCTCTAGTCATTTTAACATCAAACTCTTGGCAAATACGAAGGTAAGCACCTCACATGTGAATATATAAGTGGATCCACACAGGCAAGTCCTTAGATTTCCAACGAAAATGTAATAAAATTTAAGGCTTATCTTTTTAAGTATTTAATGAAAGTACAGTCTTGGTCTTTATATCCTGTCTTTGACTTTCCAAACCAGTAAATATTTCTTCATAAAATAGATGTTTTCTTGATTTACCATGTTGTCCTGATTTAACATTAAGAGCATTACATCTAAAATTTAGTTCAAATGTTGAATTTCCACAGCCCCACATCACCAATAAGCATGCCAGAAAGGTTTTGTTGTGCTTTAAAAGGCGTTTGCTAATCAGATTAAATTAAAAACACTTACCATATTTGCATTTTCTTTCTACATATCACAGTTTGAAGTCTTCCAATAGTCTTCCTTTTCTAAAGGGAAAAAAAAAAAGTGGGACATTTAAAAAAGGATTTCCAAAGGCACCCTAGCCAGAAAGAGAATTCCTTTCTGTAACTGGTGGCAGAGCACAAGGCATTAATATACATCACTGATGTACCAGTTGATCTAAACTTGGCTTGTAATATGCATGGTTTATCAGATCACAATGTATTTTAAATTGTGTGATAGATCTTTTGACTCCTTCTGTTGAGTAAATAATGTTTTGACTGGTATGAAATTAGATGGTTCTGGAGACTGACAATTGAGTAAGCAGAACCACTGGCCTGGGAAAGTATTCATCAATATTTCTGATTACAAGGTGATTTGTTTGAAATAAATTAGAGGGCTTATTTAAGGTCCTAAAAGAAGGCATATCCTCCTTTCTTTTTCATATCCTCACTCTGTCTTATATACTTGTAAAAAGGTCACCTTTGGCATAGCTAATCATCTGAATGGCCAGTGCCTCACACTATTGTTGCTCCAAGGGAATTTTCTGGGTCATGATCATGTAAGTGAGCTTACATTACCTGAATGCCATTTGTTCTTCAGCTAAACAGAATGATTCTGATACTGATGGTCTTTCATAAGCTGGTACTAAAAATTTCCTTTAATTCTCATCTCTCTCACTTCTGAAAGTTTGCTCGTGTTTTGACATGAAAGGCTTTTTTTTAATTAAATCTATTAAATTGGTCAGTAGAGCTGTATCCCCCAAAACCCCTGGTGCTCTGAAGCTTCATCAGTACCCACAGATAAATTTTTGCAGTGCATCGTGATATACATTTTTACAATTTCTGTTCTAATGCAAGTCAGTTTAGTGTTACAGTGCAACTTTTAAAGTGGGAAGGTGACTCAGTGGCCTGAGGGAAGGCGTTCCAGACAGATGAGGCAGCGAGGGGAGAAAGTGCCAGAACCACCGGGAGGGGCCGGTAAGCTGATCTCAAGTGTGCACAGTAAGGTGACACACCTAAGTGCTGGGAATACAGCAACTCCAGCCATTAACGGGAGTCAGAGCTTGGGGAGGATATCCCAGCTGTGTTTTCATATCAAAATGACCCTATTTTAATTCAGAGGAGGAAAACTTTCACAGTCCTAGGACTCCGACCCAGGGCTTTTCCCCTTGTCAGTGCAGGCAGGGCCAGGCAGGTCGCTGTGCACAGAGCACTTACCGGCCCTCTCTGGGTACAGCCCGGCAACGCCGCTCCCGAACACCACGGGCCGTTCCGCACTTCGGTTTGTTGGCACAAAGACTTCCACGCTTTTCTGCTGCCCCCAAGTGTCGAGCTGAGAGGTTCCCTGGAGGTGTGGATGTAATCTGGCTTGCTCAGCTCTGTCCCCTCAGCTCATCCTGTTGCACCACTGCAATACACTATACACAGGCTCTCCTTTCCACGGAGTTTGCTTCTGTCGTATTTTAACGAAGTGGTCTCAGACCATGCTCTCTTGCCACCTAAGCCACGCATTTCTATGCAGTCCTCCTCACCAAGCTCTTATCTCTAGCCAGTTCATCTGGACACCTCACTGAACAATCACATTGCTGTTCTCCAGACTGTTTAGCTCCATCCTGAGGTCCACCTAGCTGAGGTGATCCCATGACTGCAGGTTCAGAGATGAGCTGACTGTCATGTCACTACGGATAAACACTGAAACTCTCATCTGCATGTGCCTGGAAAGCAAGAGGTCTCAAGAAATTATTTTAAAATGTAGACTGTCCATGAATGCTCTCTCCTTATTTTCAGGGGTGTATCTTGTGAAGTACAATTTTGACAACTGAGTTATTGAATGTTTTGTCCTATTAAACATCTGATAGAGCTGGTATTTTCTACAGTTTTGCTTGTCTAGAACAGGTCCAAAAGCCTCTTTTGATGCTCAAAACACCAACTATTCATTCTGGGTTTGGGTTCTCTAAAATCCCAAGGGTCCTGATCTACACTGCCATGTGCTGAGCTGCCTCAGCCTCCTGCCTCCTGCCTGGCCCTCTGGGGTTCATTAGCTATTGGCCTCAGGGCCTCCAACACAGACCAAACAGCACTGGAAACACACCACCCCTAAGTAGAAAAAGGATACTGAAGATACCTATATTTTATATGTAGGGTACATACGCTCTTAGTTCAGATGGAAGTCAAGATTCTTTGAGCTTATTTTTCTCATTACCATGCAACTCACATTAATCGGGTTTCCACAAATAGTAGCCACATTTTGTTTTGTTCTTTTATGTTAAAACCACTTGCAAATAGACTCTCAGTGAAATCTCCCTGTTCTTTTAGGGTTTGGGAATGTCTTTGCAAGGAGCCTGGGTTAAATTCTGCTTTCTGTTCTAGATGTATGAAGCCATTTAAGTGGTAAGAAGAAGGAGGGAACTGTAAATCTCTGTTTGACAAATGTGTAATTGGAAATAGAGACTGTGGTTACAAAATATGCCTCTCTGGACTGATTCTTAATCCACTTTTAAAAATACAATTCACAACATGTTGTGTTAATCTCAACCCCAAGTCAAAAGCATTCATGTTCCCGTCTCTGGACAACAGTTAAGCAATTAACAAAAGCAGACACTGTATGTGTCATATCTACTTAATATCAACTTAATATCAACCATAGAAATAGCTACCAGGAGAAAAAAATTGAACTTTTCTACAAGTAACACAAGAAGAAATCCAAATAATCAAAATATAAAGTATATAATATGGCTTTCACTGTAGCAATATTCCTGTATTTCCTTTTCCTTTAGATTTCGTTAAGCAGACTAAACAGCACCACTCTTTTTACCAGCCACTCTGACAACATGTTCAGTTGGTATTGATTATGGCTGTGAATATCCTTATTCCAGGTTTTGGAGATGTATGTTCTAAAGAAGGGGAAAACAAATTGAAATTGATGGACTTGTGTTTGCCTTAGTGCCCTCTCCTACACTGAATCCCAGGAAAACAAATTCATTGGTGTGCCGGCTCCAGTGAGATGTTGCACACCTGGACCAGGCTGAGGCAGTGTCAGCCAGGGCTGGCTCAGCTGGACACCTGAAACAACACAGCAAAACTAGCCTTGTCTGCTACACCAGGTTCCTGTCAAAAACAAGAGAAGGAAAGACATGAAAGACAAGAAATGAAGTGATGAAGTAAAAGAAGACAGAGAAGGAGAGGGGTCATAGTGGGAAGGCAAACCTCACGTCTCACAAAGTGTCCCAAGTTAGGTGAAGACACCAGAACTGGCATTAGCAGATCCCCTCTATGGTCTCTTTGGTCTAATCATGCCTTGCAATTGGCACAGTGAAATCCTACAGTGTCAAAATGGATCCCATAGTCTCTGGTGATGCTGGGAGCAGTAGCCCTGACTGTAATCTCACACTTTTCCATCAAGCTGGTTGTTTGGCATCAGTGTCAAATCAAGCTTCCTCCTGCTTCACTTACTGAGCACATACCCAGTAATCAAACTCAGCTTCTGAGTTCTTAGTACTAATCATTGTTTTCTGATCTTGTGTGTCTGTCAGTCACCAAACACAGTCTCCAAGACACTGAATTGTATAGACAGGAGTCCTCATTCGTTTTATCTCAATTCCTAAATTATTTTTAAAACCAATCTGATATAAGAGGTTGCATCAAACTTTTGCTTTTTGGGCAACTGCCAGTCTCTGTGTGTTGGTATTTGCTGTGTGCTCTATGAATCACTGATGTCTGAGGGTGCTGACCATGGGAGGAAGGCTGGTGTGAGCCAAACTCTGCACCAGACATGGTGGTGACTGCTGGAGATCCTACTCAGCCCCATGGGCCTTTCCAGGGACAGCTCATGCAGGTTCCAGTTGAACCATAAGGAAACGATGCACTTTAAAATCGGAATACTAGCAGCTCGTAAAATGTTGATTAGATACCCCAACATTAAAAAAAAAGTAATTTCTCTTAGAAAAGGAAGACTGTAGGAGAAGCTAATGAAATATTAACTGTACAGGAACAAGGAAATGCCTGCAAACACTTTTTGCTAACTCTTCAGTATCACAGGCATTTTTGAAAGGCTGATATTTATAAGATAATATTGTACAGTGGCTAATAACAGACAAGAAAAAATATCATCACTTAAAATAAGGACATGGTGTTCTCCATGTTTTTTAGGCAGGGAATCTGCCTTAAAGAACCTGATACTTTTACAATTGAGTGGAAGCTTTTTACAAGAAAAGGGATTTTACAAATCAGCTTTTACAATTACCACCCATAACATCAATTACTTCATGTTCTGGGGATTATCTATCTTTACAACATTTTTCAGCTGTACCTTATCTACTGCAACAAAGCAAAGTACTGATATATTTTAACCTACTGAATAATTTTGAAAAGCAAATAGATGGAACATTGAACCACAAGAGATTGTAGTTCTGTGTGGATGACTGGAAGATTGCTTTCATTACTGTAGTTATAACTTTCTGGAAAAGTCTGACTCCTCTCCCATTGATGACAGTGACAGAACAAACTCTGATTTCATTGGAAACAGCATCAGGCCCCATAAATCACTAGGACATTTCATCTAAATAATGAATGAGACTGAAAAATTCTCTGGTAACACTTGGGCAATCCTCAGATGAGGTGAGCATTGAAGGTGCCCTGTGCAAGGATAAAGTCTTATTTGGGCTGGGTGCAAAGTAAATAGGCACTCAAGGAATGTTTTGACATTATTATTTGTACTTTCTACAGAAAAGAGGTACCATTTCTATCATCCTTCTAATATGTCTCCACTTGTAAAATTAGAATCTAAATTAGGATTACACAATACCTGGCAGGCTCATGGTAAGAGATGTGCTGCGTAGTGATATGAACAGAAAATACCCAACTCCTCTTACACAAGGTTTGTAAATCATTTGAAACAGCTTTTCCAGGAACATCCAGAAATTTGCCATTAACACTTCTCTTGCCAAAGGAATAATGGCCTTAAGATAATTCATTCAAGTCTATAAAAGAGAAATAGGGTTTGCAACTGCTGTTCAAGTTACCCAGGCTTTAATTGTAGTTATTAAAGCAGCAGCAGTCACTGATGCTTCAAGACAAGACGCCACTGCTCTTGCCCAAAGCTGCACAGGTAGGGAGCCATTCACTGCCCTTGTAACAACCTCACCTAACAAAAGGCAAAGTGGGCACTTCGTGAGTCAGCCTTCATACCTGACCAGCACAATGGTCACAGTGTAAGCCTCTCTCCTGCAGGTACTCCTTCAGCCCACTGGAACAAACTTGGCTGATGCACAGTTCCATTCTACCCGTTAGGAAGACATCAGATCAGCCTTGGGAAGAGCAGGATCAGTGCTTGGGATCAGTGGGATCCAAACCAGGAGGAACCAGTAAACATTTGCTCCACAGCGCTTTGGAGAGATCTGCAAAATCACTGGAACTTGACTGCAAAGGGCCTTAAGGAAGCTTTCAAAGCAATGGCATGTCTCATTTCTCATTTAATGGTTCAGCACATGCCATTAATAGAATAGTATTCATTTCATCCTAATATCTAGAAAATCAAGGATTTTCCATTTATGATAAATCCGTAGGATGACAAATACAGTTGGATAATCCTACTGAGGAATAACAGCCAACCAGCCACGTACAAAGTTCCATTTTAAACTCACTTCTTGTGAGTCTTGTTTGAGCTTGTGAAGGCAGTTTGGCCTTTGACAGACAAGATCTGGAGAGAAATAGTGCTCATGTAATTTATTTTAGGACACTATGCCTCATTCTTCTGCCAGCCAGCAAAGACAAAGGGACATGAAGCTGGAGGTCATCATACTTTGAAATGATTTTTTTAGTGCTCAGCAGGCAAAAGCCTGATTTCAATTTTTTCTATACAAAAAGACAGAAGACCCACAGTATTTTCACGGGCTTTAGACTGTTACTTACAAACTAGTGAATCTGAAATTCTCTGGTCTTGCTCTATCAAAATGCCAACTCTGCAAGACCTGGCACATTCACTGTGTATGCTCCAACTTTTTGTGGTTCCTGAAATATTTGTCCTTGTATTATCTGCTATTACAATGGTCTGTCTGCCACAGTAAAGGCTCAGAACTTTTTGTGGTTTCTCAATGCTGTACTTTCTACATAACCCTGATCTTATTTGTCACTCAGATTATTCAATGATTTTGCAATTCTAGCATCTTAAACTCTGTCTTAAAGTGAAAATTTTTTGCATTTTTTTATCAGCTTGAATAATTTTGCTTATCATGCACAAATGGCAGTTCACAAGCAGCAGGACTCCATTGTAATAATTGCATCTCAGCAGAACTCCCCATAGGTTTATAATTATTACCAGACACATCAGACTTCATTTGCAGGCTGCAGGTTTTGTGGCCTAAACATCTACAGACAATGTCCAAACCACAGCAGCACAGGGTACAGTATCAGCTGCAGTTCCTGGCAGCACTGTATGGCTCACATCTACTGTTAGAGAAACTATAAAGAATATCTTGGATCTCTATTCCAGGTATAAAGTTACATCAGACATCACCCTTCCCATAAAACGCCTCATCTGTGCCCAAAAGAAGGGCTGACTTCACTACACAACCTTTCCATATCTTCATCACAAACTCATGCTCATAAGGTATTCTGACAGCGGTATTTGTGCTGGTTTCTGCTGGGCTAGAGTCAAGGTTTGTTCCACAGTAGCTGTGTTTGGATTAGTGCTGGAAGCAGTGCTGGTAACACAGGGAGGTTTTGGTCAGTGCTGAGCAGAGCTCACACAGAGCCAAGGCCTCCTCTGGCCTCACGCGATCCCACCAGGGAGGGGCTGGGGGCACAAGGAGCTGGGAGGGGACACAGCCAGGACAGCTGAGCCCAGGTGACCCAAGGGCTATCCCAGACCATGTGGGGCCATGCTCAGCACACACAGCTGGGGGGAGGAGAAGGACATTCCGGGGACATTCAGAGTCATGGAATTTTGCCTTCCCAAGTCACTGTCACACGTGATGGACCCCTCCTCTCCTGGGGATGGATCAACACCTGCCCAGCCATGGGAAGTGGGGAATGAGAGAGGAACAGGCAGATCCATCAGGCCAATGCATGGCTCCAAGGCTGGTCTCAGTGGAAGAAGTTGGGGGATGTTGACCACGGGAAGATCTACTCAACAGCTGGTCTACTCTGACACCTGACTGGGTGCACCAATCTCAGAGTGGAAAAGGAGTTCTAGCGGGCTCATTGACAGAGCTTTAAATCAGCTTGGAAGAGGGAAAGGGACATAACCAGGCTTGCCAGTGCCAAGGGATGGGATGCTGTGCCAAAACTTGAGGAAATGAGCATTTACAGATCCTTCAATCTGCTTCACAAGGGGCTGGCTACAAAGTACCACACCTGAAATGTTTCTACGCTAATGCACACAGTACCAGGAACAAACAAGAGCAGCTCCGGGCTTTGGCCCAGTCCCAGGGTTTGACATCATTGTAAGAGTGAAACCTGGTGTGATGAGTCTTGTGCCTGGAATTCCCTGTTGGATGGTTACAGGTTCTTCAGGTGAGAGAGGCAGGGCAGAAGAGGCAGAGGGCACTGTGAGGAATAAAAGGGTTAGAATGTAAGGAGCTCACAGCTGGCAAGGGCACAGTTTAGAGCCTCTGGATAAAATCGAGGGGCAAAAAAGTAACGTGGATGTCATGGTGGGAGTCTACTACAGACCTCCTATGCGAGACAATGACACTGACAAATGTTTCTTTGAGCATGTAAGGCACACTTCCAAGTTAACTGCCTGTGTCCTTATGGGGGAATTCTACTTCCCAGAAATTATCTGGTACAACCTGGGCCAGAAAATTCCTAAAAATCCTGGATGACAATGTTATGGAAGAGGTCCTAAGGAAGCCGACTTGGAAGGATGACCTCATTGACCTGCTGCTTGTCAACAGAGAGGATCTTGCGAGCAAAGTGGGGATTGAGGCCATCTTGGCCACAGTGATCATGAAGTGATTGAGTTTAAAATCTCTGTTGACAGGAGGAAAAGTGCCAGCAGGACTTCAACCCTAGGCATGAGGACAGCAAACTTCAGGCTGTTCAGGGAATTAGTAAGCAAGGTCCCCTGGGAATATATTTTTGCAGGTGCTGGGGTCTATCAGTGCTGGTCACTTTTTACACATCAGCTCCTACGTGCACAGGAGCAGCAACTCACAAATGTTGGAAGTCAGGCTGGTGAGGCAGAAGGCCAGCTTTGCTGAACAGGAATCATCTCTTGGATATAAGGCAAAAAAGGCAGGTGTATGCCTAGGGGAAGCAAGGCCAGGAGACATGGGAAGAATGCAGACATGTTGCTTGCCACTGTAGTGATAAAATTCCTGAGGCCAAAGCTCAACTAGAGTTGAAGCTGACAGAACTGTAAGGGACAATAAAAAGAAGTGTTTTCACATATAATAATGGCAAGAGGCAGTGTAGAAATAACACCAGCCTGTTCCAGGATGAGGATGGTCACCTCACAAACAGGGACATGGACAAGGCAGAGACATTTAACGCATTCTTTGCCTCTGTCTTCAATTCACATGACAGACCAAGGGGGTCTCAGCGCCTTGAGCTGGACACCATGACTAAAAGAATGATCAATTGTCAGCTGATCCTGAAACTGTGCAGGATCTGCTGCTCCCGTTGGATCCCTACAAATCCATGGGGCCTGATGGGATTCATCCAAGAACTCACAAAGAACTAATGATGTATTTGCAAAGCCTCTCTCTATGGTTTTTGAGCTGTGTTGGGAATCTCAGCTAACTGGAAGCTGGCAAATGTTGTCCCAGGTTTCAAGAAGGGCAAGAAAGAGGACGCAGGATCACTTCAGTGCCTGGCAGTGTTATGGAAAAGATTATTCTGGGAGGCATTGAAAAACACCTGAGAGAATGCAGTCATTGGTCACAGCCAGCACAATTGCATGAGAGAGAAGTCCTGCTTATCAAACCGGATTTCCTTTTATGACAAGACAGCCCACCAAGTTGATCAAGGGAAGCCCGTTGATATAATTTTTCTGGATTTCAGTAAATCTGAATCTGAAATTTTGATACTGTCTCTCCCAGGATCCTTCTGGACAAAATGTCCATCCCAGAGACACATTATGGGATGGGTGAACAACCAGCTCACAGGTCAGGCGCAAAGGTGACAGTGAATGGAGTAGACACCAGACTGGTAACCCGTCACTAGTGGGGTTCCACAGGGCTCCATCCTTGGCCTTGTGTTCTTCAACATCTTCATAAATGACTTGGACACAGGACTGGAAGGGATACTGAGCAAGTTTACAGGTGATACAAAGCTGGGAGGAGCTGCTGACTCTGTTGAAGGCAGGGAAGCCTTGCAGAGAGACCTCGACAGATCAGAGGACATGGCAATCATCAACCATATGAAGTTCAACAGGGGAAAGTGCTGGATTCTGAACCTGGGACAGGGCAACCATCTTTTCTCTGTGACCAGTGACAAGACCTGGGCAAATGGCCTGAAGCTGTGCCAGGGGAGGGTTAGGTTGGATTTTAGAAAAAGGTTCTTGACCAGAAGATGGCTGGGCACTGGAACAGGATCCCCAGGGAAGTGGTCAGAGCCCCAAGCCTGACAGACCTCAACAAGTGTTTGGACAATGCTCTCAGGCACATGACTCTTGAGGATGGTCCTGTGCAGACCAAAAGTTGGACTTGATGACCTTTATGAGTCACTTCCAACTCAGCTTACTCTGTGATTCTATGTGAAATCCTTGCTTTTATTTGCTTGTGTGTACAACTTTTGTTTCGTTTATTAAACTGCCTTTATCTGAGTCCATAAGTTTCCTCACTTGCACTCTTCTGATTGTCTCCCCTGTCCCGCCAGGGGTTGGGAGTGAGGGGCTGTGTGGGGCTTTGTTACCGGCTGTGGTTAACCACGACACAAAAAGAGAGGGAAATAATAGAAAAGTATCTGCAATGCATCAGGAAATTTTACATGAAAGAATTGCCTTTCCCTCTGACTTTTCATAAAGTAACTTTCTGAACAACTACATTCCACAGATGAACTCCTTTTCTAGGACATGTGCTCACTTAATAATGTTTTGAGAGATCTGGGAGAAGGTCAAGAAGCCAGCTCTTACATCATTAGCTATTAAAATGCTTATATATCAATTCCCCATCAAAAATGCATCATATTTCAGTAATCTTTTAAAATCAGAATTGTGACAAGCATTTTAAATAAAATATCAGCAATCGAGCAGCATGATGAACTGTTTAAAATTACTGACCACTTTTTGTGTAGGAAGAGTAGAAATGAAAAACTTGTCTCGGTGTTTACCAAGTGATGTGGTAGGTTTTAGCCATGAAATTCTATATAGTAACAGGGTATCTCTGTATACTGGTACAAGTGTGTTGAAATTATTCCACCTATGTTTCTTTCTTAGTTTTATTTACAGCTTAGTTTTGATTGCCTCTTTTAATTGCTTTTCCTCCAACAGGTCATTTCTGTGCACCCAATAACAAATGCAGAAGTGGCCTTTTGAGCATCTGTAGTTACAGGTCATCCTGAGGTTTTTCTGCACTGTTTCACTGTGTTTATTAAACTGAACACTCCAAGAAGTCAGGAATATTTTCCTATTTAAATCACATGTTTGCTGAGTTTGCCTTTGGAATTGCAACACTTTTATGTTGTTACCAGCTGATGGGTTTCCCTGTGACTGTAACCTTCCCGTTCTGATGTAAACTTAAGGAAACAGCGATAACGAGTAATTTGAAAAGGCTGAACTGTAAACAGCTGCCAGGAGTGATACAATGCCACTACAGCGCCTCTTGGATGAATCAGCAAAACCCACATATGCATCTATAGGGGCCGTTGCATGAGCGAGGAGGAGGCATTTGGTGCCCATAGGTGCTGTGGGAGCAGTGGATTCCCTGTCCAATGAGGTGGAATGCTCCGCGGGCACATGGTTTACGCTGCTCAAAATAACTTGGGACCTGCAAACTGACAAATGCTATTGCTCCGGTGGTGACAGGTTGTCCAGCTCCTTACAGCCATCCTCACAATAACCAAGGTTAACTTCCTTCACTGTATGGACTCCTAGCTGTTTCTGTTCCTGAGGACTCGAAGAATCCCCTCGCTTCCTTAACGTTAATCTCACACTTCTGGATAACTGTCAGCGCTACTCACTGCCAGGGTTGGGCAGCAACATCTGGAGGAATTAAAAAAGGTAATCCCTCCGTTTCAGATTGGTCTACATTTTGCTTTTGCAGAGTATAGCAGAAGGGTTTGATAAGCATGTATATTTGAATGCTAATTTTAGCTGGTAAGGCATTTACAGGGAAGAAATATTTTTTAAACCAACTTAGATTATGCTGAGGTCTATGCATTGCAGTGAAGGAGAAACAGTGTTCTGCGGCTTTATAAAGGACCTGAATAGCATTGCTGGGGTTCTCAAAATCCGTTGGAGCCAGTCTGACTCCTCTACAGAGTCAACAAGATTCTAATGACCTGAGAAGTTCTTGCTGGGACTCTTTCCTCTTCCTGCTCATCTTCCCTTCATGAAATAATAGAGGAATGAAATATTTACATTCTTGTGTTCAGCCTTAAACCAGTATGCCATAATTTGGAATTCCTTCTTAAGCAAAATCAAACCTAATTTAATGTGACCCCCATAGTTAAATGCTTTCTATTTATTTAATTATTTATTCTGTCATGTAAAATGACCCCCGTGGCTATATTTAGTGCAGGGAGATCTGCTCTCTGGATTAATGTACACAACAGCTGCAGAAACAGTCCTGCTAGAAGGGCATAGCTCTCACCCTTGAGCTCTCACTATCTCCTTTGCTCTCTTTCTCTCTCTCAGAAAAGTATTTGACTGTCAGTAGCAAATGTTTGGCCGAATATATTGCAACATTAAGCAGTAATCAGAAGCCCATGTTAAGTTTTACCAAATACATCAACAATTGACAAGAGAACAGAGTAACTCCCGAGCATATGTTAACAGAACATTTTACAAATCATGCTAAAGACACTGATTACTTTATCAGCAGTTTTGTGTCAGTCATGAGGTTTACATTTGTGAAGATGCTCTAGAGTTTAAGAGTGAAAACCAAATCAGCAAGTGTTACTGAAACAATTTCATAAACTGCTCTTCTCCCTCTCCTACACCTCCTGAAGGTTCCTAAGGTCAGGACATTTCTTTGTATTTGTCTGTGGGGTTTTTTTGTTGTTTTTTTTTTTTTTACTTTCAGAAACAGCTAACAAAAAATTAGGCAGCAATAGCAATGTGGTAGTTCCTGTAGCTGAGCAGAATAACATTTACATATCAAAAACCATTTCTAGTCAGTTCAGGAGTTAGGTCTTGTACATGGCAGAGCACCAAGCACAAAGGGGAACTGTGTGCTCTGTGCTGGTTTTTATGCCTGTGCATTCTTTAGGGATTTTACAGCAGGTCTTGCTGTGGTTCTGAAGGAATCTTTTTTTATCAACAGCTGATAACAATTAGTAGTCTAGGCATATTTGCACATAAATACAACATTAAGATAATTTCTTAAAAATGTACACAATGCCATAAAGACAATTAAGCAATGCAACCTCAATTGTAATCTAAACTATGGGGTGGGGGTGGAAAGAAAGAGAAATCCATTTACTTTTCTGTTTAAAACTTACCTGGGTTAGTGCTTGTTTTCATAAACAGGAATATTGTACAGGAATGGGCAAATTATTCCTGTAGAATATAAATCTCATTTAAATATTGCAGTTTGAAAATACGATTAAAATAGGAAGGCTTTTATGCTACAATGTTGTTAGGGAAGACTGCTGAAAAAACATAAAAAGGACAGAACAGTGGACAAAAAGAAATATAGTGAGACCATGAAAAAAGAAAGGCACAACTGAAAAACCTGAGGAGAAAAACGCAATCCAGACTTCTTTTGTATCTAATTTAACACTGAAGTTCCTTCTTCCACTGGGAACCTGTATTTGTAGGAAAACCGAATCTCATTTGAAAACCGACCAACCCACGGATTGGACATTTCCAGACACAGAGATGTGCAAATGCCCTGTGGTTTGCAGGGCCCAGCTCTGCAGGGCTCTCCTTTGGGCAGTCTGCCCTTGTTCAGGCTGGCTACACAAGCCGCCAGTGGGGCAGTCGCCGATGCTCGCTTGTGAGTCCCTCCCACTGGTGCCACTTACACACACACAGGGGAGAAGAGAGACTTTCCTCAGCACTTGGAGTTGTGCAATTTCCCATGAGAGTTCCAATGCAGGGCTGTCACTTGTCCGTCCAGACTGAGCCCGTGCAACACCTTTGACCACGGAGAGCTAAGCTGTAGTTTCAGTCCCAAGCTGAAACATTACAGTGGTCCTCAACCACGTGATGCGTGGATTTCTGCACTGCTCCCACACACTGCAGGCAGGACTCACAGAAATTACTCAGTTTAAATCATGTGCCTCACAATCCATCAAAATGGATTTGCAGTTTTAGCCATGAAAAAAAGGTGTGCAGAGTGGTGTGTCTGTGCTTGAAGGAGAACAAATGAATATTGTTGCCTGTTAGCTATATTTTCATTGAGGACTTCCATATGTACATTCAGCACCAAACTGTGGATCTCTGCTGCAACTGTTTTGGCCTTCCATATAAACTTTTTCTCATACAAGCAATCCTTGAAGGAAAGAGGACTATATACTTTACTTGAATCAATAAAACTTGTCCTATACTATGAGCACTTGAAGTACACTCAGAACTTGTCCTGGTATCTGAGGCCTGGCTGCACAGGTCATTGGGAGAGGAGGATGGAGAGGCATCCCCGGCAGACCTCAAAGACAGCCAGCATCAGTCTTCCTTTCTGAACTTCTAATTTCAAAATCAGCTGAAAATGTATTTGTTTCATTTTGGTGTTGTTTCTTCAAGATATTGTTTGCCTTGCAGCTCAAGGGGATTCACTGAGGAGGAAAAGGGAACCTGAGATGTAGGATAAAGGGTCTCAGTTCTCATTTTGAGAACTACTAAGGGACAATATTAATTATGAAATAAGGAAGACTTTTTGTGATCAGAGTGAAAAATAAAAGGTCTTTTCATTATACGAGAGTATAAGGGAAATGTTGAAAAAGTTAGAGAGCTTTTAATGTGCTTTTCCCTTGAAGCAGAGCTGAGTATTTCCTCCTGCTTAGGGTGCCTAATACTGTAACAGTGAGGTCATGGGCCAGGGCACAACTCCAAGTGCACACGGGGCTCTTGCAGTGTCTGCTGCAGAATAACTTGGAGAGAGGATTTATCCCATCCCATTTCTGAGGGATTTTGTTTCCATAAGAAGCTGTTACACTCCTGAGCCTGGAGATTCTCCATTTTCCATATTTAATTACATTACTTGGAACTGGGAGTTTAGTTATCTGCCTCATTACAGGGAATGGAAATCAAAGCCACTAAAGTGTCTAGAACAGAGAAGTAAACCACCCTCTTGTGGTTTTCTAAACACTATTTTAAAAATATCTCCTGCGCCCGCCCCCAAACACAGAGCAGTGCTAACCTCAGTCCTCTCCTCCAGCCTAACCTTTCCTGTGTCTGGAGTCTCAATGCCTGTCTTGCAGCAGCCACAGCTTGTCAACAGGCAGCACCAGAACCTGTGACAATGGCAACTGCTAAGTGAGAATTCCTGCAAGCACATGGGAATGTGACTGTGATCATCAGAGGTCTGCAAGACAGATCGCTTGTGTCAACCCTTACCTTGTTTTTCACGGCTGCAATCATACAGCTGGAACACCCCATCAATGTTAAACACTTTAAATGCGTTTTATGTGCAATTTAATTAATCATGAGGTAGATATAGCCTCTAATATTCGCTAATTTTTCCAGTTTCCACTCTGAGGTGCTGGGCATGCAGAGTGTTGTGGGTAGAGGCCACAAAGGGGCCTCTCTGCAGAGCAGAAGCAGCAGTTTGCTTGCTGCTCTGATGCAGGGGTTTCACACAAAAGCACTCCCAACAGAAGTAATGGGAGCTTGAAAAGCGAAGACAGGAACAACATGTGCTGACTGAAATTTCTCCTTTTAACTTTTGAAAGCCAGAGAAGTTGTTCCAATGCTTTTTGCATTAAAACTGCTAATTGCATATAACCTGTTTATTCTGACACAGAGAAGGAGAGCTTGAAAAATTACCTTTAGGGCATCAAGCATTAGAAGGTGTTCTCACCAAATACAACGGGGATATATCAGATACATGTGGGATTCCCTTAAGCTTGCTGAGATTTCACTAGTGCTGTTTCTGTAGGAAAAGCTGAGTCTTCCAGTGGTGACTTAGGAATGAGTCTAAGAAAACTCAAACAAGAAGAAATGAAAGTGTTTGCTGTCACACTATGCAAGACCCCCGTGGTATATATTTCCTCCCTTCCACGTAAGGATTTTTAGGTCAAGCCACTGCCAAACCAAACTGTGGAAACTAATTCTACTTTTGTGAATATTTAATCCCAAAGATCACTTGGCTAATAAGAGAACATTGCCATAACCATAGGCTCTTGGAAACTCAGAGATTGTTCAATTAGTTGCCTAATGGAAACTGAATTAGCACAGTGAAAAAATTAATGGAGTCAGCTTTGTTTGTGGCATTCTCTGGTGCCTTTCAAGACAGCAGGTGCCTCAGTCACTGCTGTTGGTGTCCCAGGAAAGCCAAAGATGTTGCCCTCGTGCTGTGGTTTGGTGCTGTAGGTAAGGAGCCAATCAAGAGTAGAGAACTGCAGGCTGCTGGTGGCAGTCACCCCACTTCCCCCCTAAATAACAGCAGTTTAGAGGCATTGCTTGTAACCAGCAATGCAATTCCTGCCCTTGATATAGGTTTGTTACAACTCTTTTCCAGTCAGCAAAATTATCAGTGCTTTCAATGCTGCCACAGGTTGCTGCCTACTGTGTTTTTATTAGTTTGTCCTTCTTACTGCCTGCTCAATGCAGTTATCTGCACTTATCTGCTCAGCAGAGACATCTGCAATTAAAATACAATTAGCACAGTTCTTTGAAAAAAAGCCCCCACAACAAATGGGACATGTCTCAAGGCATAAGCAAGGCACAATTAATAACTGTAATGGGATTGCCTGGTAGCCTCACAGCAACACTCGCTGAAACTTAACATTTTCCATTAAATTAAAAATATCAAATATTTCAAAATATTTTAAGACTTCAGTAGACAAGCACAGCCTCAAAGTGCTACTTTCTATTTGACTAGAACCCAACTACTTCATTACTAAAAATAGAATAAAAAGTCATCTTCTACACAAGCTGAAAATAGAGAAGAGTTAGATATAAAATTCTGACCCTGGGTAAGCTCTAAAGAAAATGATGGCCCTCTAAGTATTAAGAATTTGGCATCAGATGCATTCTCATTAATATCTTGCTTCCCAATACTAGAAGGAGAAGTCTGTTCCCTTCTACCTCTTCTGCTCCAATGGGCAGAAGGAAGGAAGGAAGTTGTGCCAGATCCTTTGCTGGGGAACCGTTTGTTTTCCTTCCTTTGCTATCAGACAGTGGCTGGGTTTTTCAAACTAGAATTATAAAACTATTTTGCCAAACATATCTAATCACATCTTTGAGAGTAGATCCTTATATTGCAGTAATACTCTGTAAGAAAATTAGCAGAGAAATGCTTTCAATTCATCAAAAGATGAATAGAAGACATGCAAGAACAGTCTCAAATATACCCAGAACAAAGTCTCAAATAACCATACTGAACACACAGTTGCTTCACTATGGTTTCCTGCAGAAAAGCCACGCTGTGATTAACAACCTCTGTTGAAACAGACATAGCACTTATGTCTGTGCAACAGAGGAAAATGAAACCCTGAATAGTCTCAGTCAAATAATTTTCATGCACTCTTTAGACAAAACCATTATAGGAGTAAAGGTCATTTGACTTCAGGGTTTGATCACACAATATTTCTTCCCTCCTTAGAGTGTCCAGTGTTCTCTAAAGATCTGCATCATCTTTTTTCAGCTCTGATGACCTTTACAGACACTGAGATGAAGATGTGCCATTCTGAAATGCTGCAGAAAGAGTGGCCAAGAAATGCAGCAAACTAAATTTTGCCACCTTGTAAAATACACAGCTCTCCAGCCACGTCAAATACAGCCTTCCACTGTGTCCTGTACAGCTACAAAGAGCTGGATGTTCTAATTCAGCCAGAGCCACATGTGGAGAGGTCCTAGGTTCTAGGGCTGCAGTTCATTCGCTGGACAGGTCTGTCTGTCTGTCTTCCAGGCTGTAAAGTCCCTACGTTAGAATGTATTTAAACTCTTGGGAGCTGAAACTGTAGCTTTAGCTGTGACCTTTACTGCACATAGTCTGCCATCAGCACATAAACAAGCTGAGAGAGCCCCTGAAACACGTTCAGCTTCCCTAAGGTGGCACAGCTGCCCAAGGAGTTAAAGCTGAGCAAGCAAAAGCAGTTTCCACTGAGCAGGAACTTTGAGCCTCATGGAGACCTCTTTGTACCTTAAGAGGTTAAATTATAAACTCTGTCCAGTCATGAAACAGCTCACGATGTTATCTCATGTGGGCTTCCCAAATCAATGTTCTCAATGTGCCACAGCTTCACTGAAACACTGTGCCAGATAATTTAATGCCAAGTGTTCAGTTAGTATCACAGAGCCTGGCTCAGCTGCAGGGACTGGATGGGGTGCTTAAAAGCCTGCAATTTATATGGCATTTTATTTCTCACTCTTTGTACAGGTACAAACTTAGCAATATTTTGATTGGGTGCCTCTGTAGTCTCAGTGATTTTCTATGTTTCGTAATATGAAAATAAAGCAAAATCAATAAATCTAAAATGCTCAATATTTACATAAGGAAAAGGATTTCAGTATAAAAAGCATGCCTCAAGCTGAGGGATCAAGGTCTCAAAATGCACATCAGATTATGGTAACTGCATGTTCATTCAGTGAAGAAGAATATGAACAGTTTAAATTGAAACTTTCCTATTTACAAATAAGGAACAAGGGCTGGCACTCACATTCCAGGAAGAAACACTGCAGCAATATGAGACATTACCACTTCATTTGTTCTTAACCAGCCCTTTTCCAGGGCCAATTGTCCCACTGGAAAAGCCCAAAGCCCTCCACAGCAGAGATACCTTTTTAACTTCCCCTGGTAACTTCAGCTGTTACACAAGGCTGTCAATGGAGACGGCCAACGCTGGGGCAAGGATGTTCTCCTCTCTTGATGCCACAACAGGCACAGAACATTCTGCAGTGTGACAAACCAGACAGCTTGGGGTAGGAAGACCTGAAACCACTGCAGCAAGATTTGCCTCACCATAAATGAAGTCAGGAGGGAGATAATGAGCTCTGCACAGTCTGAGAGACAGATCCAGTAGTAAGCCATGCCCTTGTTTCAGGGTCTGTGAGGAATCAGCTCTCTGAATGGGGTAAAGAGCAGTTATTTGTCTTCATATTTAGGCCACCAGAAGAGGAGGGTGTTATAAGGGTGTCTGAACCCCTCTGCACTCATCATGGCTCTCGTGTAAATAAAAGGGAGAACGCCACACCATTATACTTGCTTAAGTATCCAAAGGGATCTTTAGCTTTGCTTATCAGGCATGCAGGTTAACTATGGGCTTCCTGCTGCCCTCATCTCATGTGGTACATTTTTCACAATCAGGATGACCTAAGAACATGATTTTAAAAGCCCTGTAGTACAAATTACATTTGCATCAAATAATGACATAGGTCTCTACTTACTTTAAATAAATAATGACATAGTTCTCTTCTTACTTTAAATAGCTTATTAGAAGTAATGCTGGATTTAAGAAGCTATGGAACATCTAGCACCATTATGGCTTCCTATAATGCATAAAATTTGTCATTATAGAATATTTTAGTTCTTTCTCCTTCCTCCTCACATGGCTGTTATGATTTTGAGGATTCATTTACTTACTACTTCAGTGCTTTTCAAGCTAAATTGACTTCACTTTAAGGTACTGTTATTCTCAACAACTTTCAGTCCCTGAAATATTCCAACACTTAATCTATCTGATGAGATTGTTTCTTAGCTAAGAAACACACATCAACAATGATGATTTGACATTGAAACTCAGTTAATAACTCTGTAGTTGAAGTTTTGCCTTGAACAGAATAGAAAATACCCCACTTGCAATTACTTCATCTGAGGCTACTGACAGTAGAAAGGGATGAAAGATGAACTTTACTGGGTAAAGGCAACAGTGTCTGGCAGGATGTGCAGAAGCAGGCCTTTAACACAAGGCCATCACTATGCTTCAAGTCTTACAAGTAATTCCAAGTATTCAGCACCTAGATGCACTTTGAAAATGTTGTGTTCTGCTTTTCAGAAGCCTGTCATTGTGTTCAATCAAAAAAAGTGCTATTGATAAGGTGTGGTCCTGTTTGTCCTTTTTGTTGGCAGCATGCAAGACGACAGTTTAGAAACCTCAACTTCAATATCTCAGCTTCTGAGAGAGAGTTATTTAGCAGAAACTAAGCATCAAGGGAAGAGTGAAAGAAGCAGATCAGAGCCAGTTTCTCATAATTTCCACTATGGCAATGCTTCTGGTGATTCAGATGAGGTAGCTGCCCCCGATGACCTCCCAGATCTCTCTGCCTTTTTGAGCCAAGAAGAGCTTGATGAAAGTGTAAACCTGGCAAGACAAGCTATTGATCAGAATCCACTGGAAACTAAACAGGATGAGCTTCAGGCACATTCACAGCGCCCCCCAGATCAGCTGAACAACACAGGAAAGCACAAACAAATGGCCCAGTCTACAGCTTTGAAAACATCAGACAATGGCCTGCACTCCAACTTTTGTCAGGAACACGTCAGAAATACAAAGGGGTCCAAAGGGAGCTCTCAAGATCTAAAGAAACACCACCTCCCTTCTGAATCAGAATCCAAAAAGGAATTCCTAAACAAGGCGGCAGACTTCATTGAGGAGCTCTCGTCACTTTTCAAAGCGCACAACTCGGAAAGAATACGACCCCGAGCATGCAAAAACTACAAGAGCAAAATTGATTCTAAGAACAAGTCTGCTCAAAAAGGCAGCTCTAGCCTGTCTCTCACATCAGAAAACAGAGAAAGGCTTTCCATTCTAACACCTCAAGACTTGGAAAACAAAGCAGGGAAAACTTTTGAACAAACAGATGATCAACAGGCAGCAAACCTGGAATCTCTCAGTCAGCTGACAAGTGCAGAGCTGAAAACAGAGGCAGAATCGGCATCTGTCTATTCTGATGAGCCCATTGGACAACCACCACGCTTTACTCAAAAGCTGAAGAGCAGGGAAGTTCCAGAAGGATCCAAAGTGCAATTGGACTGCATTGTGGTAGGAATCCCAGCACCTGAAGTCAGGTAAACATCTTCTGCACTTGACATTTTGTGTTTCTGTAATGGTAGGTGTGCACAGGCGTGAAACACCTTGTTTGGGAAGAATATTATTTCTACTATGTTTCAGTCAAAACTCACTGCTTTAATTAACTGTTTTGAGGCATTCCCTTGGTGGAACTTATGCCATTACAAATGTTGTACTGTGTTCAGCCCTTAAACTCATAGAGCCTGACTAAAAGAGAAAACAGTGCCAGAAATTCAGCGTTTTTTTAACAGAAAACAAACAGGAAATATCATCCCCTAGAGATTAGCAACACTCTCTGAACACTTCTCTTGCTTATAAAGCAAGAGTCTGAACATTTCTCTTGCTTATTTCTCCAGGCATTTGCCTTGCTAAATCCTTTGGATAATAAAAACGTCAGTAGGATCCATGAAAAAAAAATTATTTTTCCCCCTTTTATCATTCACAGCCTATAATGCAAAGACAACAAGTGAATTCATCTTCTCGTATGTATCTGGACCTGTACACAAACTCAATCTGGCTTTCTTCTACTCAGAACAGGTGAACACTAAATGGCTTGTTCACAGACTGAACTCCAACACACAATGTTCAATCAAGGTGTTTCTCCAGAAGGCCACAACACTGTCCCTATACCAGCAGTCATGTTTGTGCTGTTGACGTACATAAAAGTGACAAGGTGTTCGTGTCATCCAAGTTTAGGTGTTTAACAATCACCAGAATTAGAAGCTGACACTATAAAGTCACCAAAGCCTCACAAGGGCAGATTGGAGAACCCAGGAATGGTGGCTCATCCTACAGATATCCAGGGATGACCAGAATGCCTGTACACACCACTTGATTCTACAGAAATGGATGACAGATATCTTCGTAGCTTGGGTCCATTTTTGCCCCAACAAAACGGAAGCTTTTTGATTGAAATTTCTATTTCAACGTTTGGTTTTGTTAATTTTGATAATTAAATAAGCTACTTATGTGAATGCCATTCAATACAGGAGCTACTACACTTCTGTAGAATAAGCATCCATCAGATATAGGAAATTAGGGACAGGGAGAAAGGAGTCCCCTAGGGAAAGTTAGTCTCAAGCAGTTAAAGCTCAAGAAAAAGATCAGGCTCAGCTTTCAGTTTCACAATTTAAACTAAATAATAAAAGATAAGTTACAAGGCGGGGCACTCTGAACTCTCCCTTGTGTTTGTGTGTGTATGTACATGCTATATTAAGGAGAAAGCTGGGAATGTTAGCTCCTTGAACAGTTTCCTAACCATAATTATTTATTAACAAAACTTTGTCATCTTCATCCAAGATTCTTTCAACTCCACCAATGTGCAGAAGTAACATTAAGAGAGGGTGTAAAAATCGTCACTTGACTGAGTGCCAAATATTCACATGCTTCCAGTGATCGTGGCCTTGTTAGTCACTGCTACAGCACAGGAAAAACAGAAAACAGAATGTACTTTGGGGTTTGTGTACCATAATGGGGAGCAGAAGAATGAACCTTTTTCCCCCTAAAAATAGAGCTTATCTTTGATCTGCTGTGCAAAGCTTCCAAAAGAGTGAAGGAGGCATCTTGTTGGCCATAGTTGTGGAACTGTGAGCAGACTTGTGCTCAGAACTACCAAACGTCTTGCTTGGAGGGCAAGAGTTTTCCAAGGTTTATGGTGAGTTAGTTCAGTGTCTGTGGAGCTGGGCAAAGACAGAAGGATTCTAACAGGTAAAAGAAATAAAAAAGTCAGCAGTCCCAGGACAGGACTGACTGGCATGGTAGCAACTGATGAAAGAAAGCCTAATCACCTTGGACTTAAAATTGACTTAACCACAGAAAGGGATCCCAGTGACTTATAATGTATATATTAGAACAGTTACAAAGTGGAAGTCGTACTGTGGGAACCCAGAGCATTGTGAAACAAGAACAGGATTCAGCAAGCTCTGTAACGTAGTTAATCAGTCAACACTAGGAGCAGTCTGATGGATAAACTGATGTAATGGGGATTATAAGAGAGAAATTAGAGACAGGATATTTAGAACAAACTGGTCACAGGTATAGAAAGGACTGGAAGATATGAAGGGCAGATACCACGTTTGAAAGCAAGATAGTACTAAACCAAATGGATGTAAAAGATGGTGCAAATGACATTTGTGATGGATCAGGGTCAAAATACCATTTTGATTATTTATCCAAGTACCAAACCATGGCAGTGATAAAGCATTACAGGTGTGGTAGGTAACTATCAAGCACGAGGGCTCACTGAGGGACAAAAAACTGGATGGTGGAGCAAGAGAAGAAATGGGGAACTGATTTGAAACACCAGTATATGGAAAGCTAATTCTTCTTGGCTGACTACAGGAAGACCTGCCCTATTGTTTTTTAAGGTAACTCAGCCTTAATGTAACAAGCCTACAATTCAGAGGAAGCTTGTTTGGCCACCCTACCTAGGAATTTGTGTGAGAATGTACCCGTTTTTCAGTATCAGCAGCTGAATGCTGCCTCAGTAGAGACAAAGACTGATACCACAGCACATGTGCCTCCTGCTAGCTCAGACCTTAGCTCACAATTATAGAGCACTTCTGCAATTACTGCTGATTGCTTTACTCTGACTGTACTGCGGGTTAGGAATAAGCCTTGGGGAGAAATGTGTCGTGTATTTCCAAAATGTTTGACGACCTCCTTCTCATGCTCCCTTCTAGAGCTCTGCTTTTGTATGAGTAATGGTAGGTGTGACATTTACTCCCCTCTATGAGGAGAGCACTCCTTTTTCCCTCAAGTTCAGAGGTCTCCACATTTTTCCAAACTGTTTGGCACATCAGTCCTGGGTTAATTTTACTGATGAATCACATTGCATGGTTTGGCATACACAGCTATCCTGGAAGTGTCATGAGGATTTAATGTTCTAAAAACAGGCTGTATGTCATAAGGTTTCCATGAAAACATTCTTTAACATAGGAATACAAAGCTTAAAAGCTGCATTTTATGCTGCTTTGCTCAAGGACACAAGACCTGCAGCTAATCACAGATTTTGAGAAACTCTGACACCCTGCAAGATTTAATTAAGACTTTTCTTCCTGGCTGCCAAACGAAAGCATTTCTCTGTTTTAGTGCTCAAAGTCTAGAGCCAAACTTCTCTTACATTCAACTCCAGTCAAGTCAATGGATTAAGATCTAGGACGAATTTGGCACAGGGGATGACACTGCCTGTGCTTAATGTGAACCTCCCTTGCATGAGGAAGCTATCGTTGCAATCCATGGCAGGAATGAAATGTCAGTGACAGAGTATTGCTACTTCAGTCATGCCACGTATCTCAATGTCAGAACTCCCCCTGGAACTGACATTTCATTGCTGCCACGTACAATGTTTTCATGGTAAGTATAAAATCAAATGCTAACAAGGAAGGAGTAGATATGGCCATACCAAAGATTTCCATGAATCTTAACTTCAAAGGAGACCATTGGTTTTGACTTATAAGCATTACAAAGAGAGCACATTCACACAACATGCACTTTTTCCCAACTTAATCTCAAAATACTTGAGCATTATGCTGGAAAGAGTGTCTACAGAACACACTGCATAGAGAACTAAACACAGGTTTGAAACAGGAGTTTATTGCTGAAGTTTTATATCATTGATGTGCAAATTTGAGACTAGCCAAAGGAAAAAATACCTGTAAAGAAAACAACTCAATCCTGCTTCATGGTTTGAGTCTACTAAAGGAATATGATACTTGTATACTAATAAAAGAAATGTAAAAATTAGCTTACATGGTGTTCTTAAATTTGCTTATAGGAAAATTAAATTGTGCCTCACCGATCATTTGACAGTGACTTAACTCTGCACAAACACACCAGGTTAACTGGAAAAGCTGATCAGTAACACGAGTTCTACCTTAATGGCAATTATATCACAGCATTTTGTGTAACGTGTTTTGCTCAATGTGCCACTTCAGTAAGGAAACACAGTGAAGTGGACACAAAAATATAGTATCACTGAACTATGCAAGTCATTTTAATGTTCTGAAAAGATCCTGCTGAAAATGAAATCAAATTCTAGAACATGGGTATTCTCTTTCATGCTTATTCATATCTGCTAAGGCTAACACACCAAAACAAGGCTACAATATAAGGAAGAGGCATGGGGCAGGTATATAAAAAGACATGAGTAAGTGCCATGACTCATGTCCCAAAGTACACAGTTGCCTACATGAATTACACACCTAAAAGGCAACTTGTACATTCATATACCAAATTTGTGCCTGTAGCCATACAACTGCATGAACATTCTGTCCTGATAATGTGACCATTTTCAGTGATCACCAACTGCAGTTCTTGAGAACAACAGTAGAATAAACCATACTGTAGATAGAATTTAGAAAAATTGTCCCTTCAGTATCACAGGAATCCTATATAATTCCCAAGTGTGGAACTTGAAAAGGCACTAATAATTGTCACAGGACATTTTCTATCGACCCTGTAACGCACATTATCGTACCTCTCCCTTGGGACCACTAAACATTTCCCCTGCTTGCTCCTGGCAGAGTTGTTCATCTATCCCAGGCACTGGAGATTTGTGTTCTGGATGCCAACTACAAGCTATGGTGTCTGTACCTACACCTGTGTAAGGACAGCACTGAACAGAAAATGTGATACTCACTTCTGGAGAACCAGTCAAAAAAACCCCCTTTGTATCCAAGTATTAGTGGGAAAAATTCCAGATTTGGGCAAGCCATTATGGGCAAAATTTAAAATAGATGTAGCTGTTCCTTCTGTTTGAAGAGGTTTTGCTTTAGAGGATCTGACAGGACTATGACAGAATATGATCACTAAGGTTGATCAGAAGGAGGTAGAAAGAGAATTATTTTTAAAGGAAATGTATTTGAATGGAAAGGCAAACAAATAGTTTCAAAATAAAGATGATATAAATAAAGATCAGTGTTTTCAAAATAAATATTAGCAAGGAACTATAGAGTCCAATCTACTGTAAATAATGGTAATGGTACTGTGATCATGAAATCCTTAAAGGGAGAGGTAGTTTATAAATTATGACTTTAAGACCAGTGATTCCACATTTTTAGAACTATTTTTAAGTGCTGCTTCACATCTTGGGAAGAAGTTGAAGTGAATACACACATTTATATGTTTGCTCTGTTCTTACACCCTCCCCTCAGGGTCTGCTTTTGGCCACTCTCAGGAGAGCATGCTGGGTTAGGTGGATCTGTAATCTGAGCCAGAACACAGAGAGGGTTCTTCCTCATCCCTCCACATGTGCCAGCTCACCTGGCATCCTTGGATTTGTGCTGCTGTTACTGCTCCCTTCTGTGTGAGCACAGCTGGCTCTCCGATCTCCAAAGGTGCTGCAAGCTCAACGGGTTTGGTTGGTGGCCAGAACACTGTTTGCACTTTAAACAAGTTCCACTGGGGTTTGAGAAGCAGCATGAATGGCTGCTGAAAGCTACCTGGAGTAAAGTGCAGTCCTAGGCAGAGTGTCCATTGACAGAAGGTAGCTCGGGGCATCTCTGGTGTGAATGAAATGCAGGAATCCCTGTCTGCTTTGAGAAAGCTGTGTTAGATGGCTTGGACTGATGGGCACAAGTAGGGCCTGGTCTTCTGCTTAGCTATAGAATCAGCATTTAAGTGCCAGATCTGTACTCCTGCATACCTCAGTGCCTTGGTTTGGAAAGACAGGTGTCTGCTAGGAAAGGCAGGAGCCTCCCTTGGAACGGAGAATGCAAATACCCTCCCTCTGAATTACTATAATTTTGAAATTAAGGGGGTCTCAGGCAAAGGTATGGGGATAGGAATAACAGTTCTTTACCAGCATGTATAACAAAGCAAAACAAACCATAACTACGGCATTGACAACAAAACAGAAGCAGGAACCTGATGACACCCTCCTTAGCCAAGACAAGAAAGGATGGAGGGAGGAAAGGCTTTGCTTCACAAACCCCCAGGGCAGTCTGATCTCAGTGCCCCTGCAGGACTCTGAGAGCACCAAGCTGGAATGGCAGGGATGAGCAGGAGCCCCAGGCTGGTGGATGAGATGTATCAGAAGCTCCATGGTGGCAGCTGGAGCTGGGGGATGCCCCAGCAGGGCAGGGGCTGTGGGGCTACAGCAGAGAAAGACCCAGAGCAGCGCTGGAGAAGTGGTGGGGCAGAACAGGGCCAGCCCAGCTCCAGCAGGGCAGGAGAAGGCGAGCTCAGAACTCCTGGACACACGAGCAGATGGTGGCAGATCCCTAGGACTGGACTGTGGTGGGGCAGGACAGGGCCAGCCCAGCTCCAGCAGGGCAGGAGAAGGTGAGCTCAGAACTCCTGGACACATGAGCAGACAGTGGCAGCTCCCTAGGACTGGACTGTGGTGGTGACAGCGAATCCTCCCCGCAGTCAACAACAGCTGGGCCATCCTCCTCCTGATGCTGAGAGCGAGAGCAGCTGCCCCCAGCCCCGTCCTTTACCTGCCCCCAAAACTCACAGTGTCTTCCCCCTCTGAGAGAAACTCCCAGAGACAAAAGAGGTGCAGCCAGGTGCTACACTCCTCTCCTTTGGCCTCCTCTTTGTTTTTCTTAGCACCCATAAGTACTCAGTAGCTATTTTCCTAGCAACTTACGGGAAAAAATTCTATAAGTAAAAAAGAAAGAAATCTAAGCCTCAACACTCAGAGGGCCCATGAGGCTCCTTCCTCAATTCTGTTTTATACTTCTGTTATAGTCTGGGCTTCTGCTGGTATGGACTGTTTAGAGATTTTTTTTTTTGTCAATATATTAATTCAGGGTTTTCTTCATGCTTAATTTGTAGCACAAACTTGTTTAAAAGTTCTGCAACTCAGTGGTCAAACAAATTTATTTATTCATGTTTTTCTAGAATATCTGAGATGCAAATGTATTGAAGCACCTTATAGTGTAAGACAGGAGATATTAATTATTACAATTTCTTACTTTAAAACCTATCCTTATTGTTCCCACAACAATCTTATTTTCTGTAGTACCAGTCAAATGTTGACAGGTACTTTTACCAAGTTACAATAAAAGATGGATGAAATGATTACTAATTTTTTTAAAGTCAATTGAATAAAAAATATTGCCAGTATGACAGCCCCCATCCTCACATGCAGAAGATGCATTAGCTAATCACACGTAATTAAGAAAGTCAGAGTAAGAAACTACAAATACTTTTGTGGCATTTTATATCTATCTATCCATCTATCAATCTTTATGAGAAAGTTACAGTGAAGATGAATGCACTCAAGTTTGGCTTTTCAAATTTAGCTAGTTATCTATAATTGCAGGTATTTCTGAGCATTATCTCAAACATTTAACTCTGGATCCTGATACATAGCACTACATCTTCTTTGTAAAGCCTAGATTTAATTTGAATCCGTTTCTGCAGACCCAGCTGCTTTTTGTGCTTCTGTTCTGCCCTGTAACCAGCATCCATCAGTCCTGCTTTCCCATCCTACCAGCTCAGAGTGAGCTGGTGGCCACTGCCAGTAACACATTCTGTAGAGCTCTCTGTGAAGCTGCTGCTTTTCCTTTTGTGTGGATTCCTCCATTTTCCACTGAAACAACCCTTCTGAACACTGGGGGACTTAGGGATGCTTGAGATGAGGGTGTGAAAGCTCTGGAGGGCCCAACAGATTCTTGGATATGCAGCAGAGTTTAAAGAGGAGCACAGCAATATTGTGCAGAAAAGCATTCCAGGTGTAGCTGTCTCACTGGCTTTTCTGTATGGAAGTACTTCTGTATTGTAATAGATCAACTCTCTTACCTTGTGATACACTTCTGCTATGTTTTATAAAAAGCAGCTTGTGTTAAATATATGACCAAACAAAGACAACTTTCAGTCACATTCTGAATTAACATGAACTAAAGAAACACAGGTTTGAGGGATACTTGTTAGCTTAGGGTTGGGGTTCTTTGCTGCACTTTAAGCCACCACACAGATCTGATTGTACCTCAAGAGAAATTCAGAGCTGGATTGACAGTGTTCCAAACTCACAGCTCTTTTACTCGTTATTGAATATTATGAAAATCATCAATATTTTATTCCTATGACTGTTGATTCAATACTTGCCTGCAGTACTCTATCAGAATCTTCAGGCTAAACCTACTACTTTTATCATCAGAAAGACTTCAAACGTTATCATCCTAGTTAGCAACTTGTTTGCATTGAAAAACAATTTCTTTTTGCCTTGCAGGTGGTACTGTGAAGGGAAGGAGCTTGAAAACTCACCAGACATTCAAATTATCCAGACAGGTGATCAACACTCACTGATCATTGTTGAAGCTTTTGAGGAGGACACAGGGCGTTACTCGTGCTTTGCTTCCAACATCTATGGAACAGACTCCACTTCTGCAGAGATTTACATAGAAGGTAATGTTACACGTCTTGCAGAAACTGATGGTTGAAACTGGTCATACAGGATTAAGATACAATTATTTATCTGGTTTGCTAACTGTGATCGTTTTGTCATTAAAAAAAACACAGCAGGAGTCAACACCTTCCATCATTACTAATACCATTATTATTTACCTGTAAAACACTCTTCAGACAAGGGACCAACCCTTACATTTTATTGTGTTGCTTCCCAGAGATTTTATACATCTCACTGCAAGATCCAAGTCTAAAAATATTCAGATTCTGAAATCACCTTGTATTTTTTTGTCTGTGGAACTCTAAGGAAGTGTAAGAAACTAAACTTTGTGTCTAATTCTTATTAATCCATTTTCCCTACAGTCATTATTACAAACTGAATGTAGAACAGCTTCCTCTTAACTCTTCCTTGGGACCTTGCAACCAAAATAAATATGCCATCAATTTGATATTCTACTTGCCCAGTAGATGCTGTAAATCCAACAGAATATATATTTGCAGATTTAGGTCTCTTTTCTTTCTCCTTATGCTTTTTACTGTACCTAGTCGGCCTTAGAGTGGTCTGTTCATTATATTTCTTTTTTACACTTTCTTGGGTAGGATTTGAGATTGAATCCATTATTGTGCTAGCAGGACTAAAATAAACACATAGGATTTTTTTTTCTTTTTCTGTCAGAGAAATATATTATGGGCACCATCACTGACCACAGTGGGACCATTCATAAATTAAAGCACTGCCCTAAAGATGAATTTCATTCTGCTGTTATTCTTCTTCCACGTCTCTAATTTGACAGTGAAAGGACAACTCCTTTTTTAGTATCTGCACTGCCCCTGACATTAATGGGAGATGTCTGTGCTTGGCAGGGATTTACAGGTTCTCCAGACAGGGGCCAAGGTCTGCTTTTACCCAACTCACCGGATGCTGGATGGGAGCCACGGCTGATGGAGATGCTCACTGGCAGGAACTGCAGAGAAAATGGAAATTTCAAGCACATTGAAGGCAGAATCAGAAGTGTAAAATGTCTCAGTAACTGACAGCAGTTAGTAAACAGAGCTAGTATCTTCTTCATATCCTGGTACAAGGCACTAGCAGGAGAATAATAGCTATGATTCCAGGTCTCTCTCTTTCTCCTTTTAATCTGATAGTATCATGTCTGAGAGAACAAAGCTCTTACTTGAGTCACAACTAATATGGACTAAATCCTAGTGGCATTTGAAGGAGAACCCGAGGAACACCCAGGTATTCATTCACTCTTGGATGTTGTTCTCCTTACTTCAATTGCACCTCCTCCCAAATCTGCCTTATCTCAAAAGCAGCTCTGCACCTTGTACAATATGGAACACCGGTTCACTTCTCCTGCAATGGGATCTTTTCTCAGAGCACAGCTTTATAATACATATCCATAGAATGGTCTACAGGAAATCTGAATAAAGGTTTGTATCATTCATAGAGAAACTCAAAAACCCCTGTGCTAAATGATTTTTTTTTAAATCTTTTTTTCATAGGCATTTCTTCTTCTGACTCTGAAGGTGAAATCATCAAAGACGAAATGGATCAGTAAGTTTAAAATCAATTACATCTTCCATATTTCTTACAGTTAAAAACCCCACAAGTGCAGACATTTCAGTTTGCAGCTCCCAACACATTATCATTCTGTTTAGGAGTAGTTTGGGTTAGTTCAGTTGAATTTTGTTTGTGTGCTTGTTTGTTTGCTTTACAAGTAGTATGGAACAAAGATTTGTTTGCTTTTGTGTCCTCAACTTTAGATTAAGAATTGAATTTTTAATATTAAATATTGATATAAGAAGAAAGATGTTACCATAAAGATTGAAATTCTAAAATTAATTTACTAAAACAAAAGCCATTTGACTAGATCCAGCTTAAATGCTGATTTAATGTCTGACTTGCACAAGGAATGTAGTACAATTTCTCACATGAAAATACACGAGGTTTTTGGCAGAACATAGGTAGAGACTGATTATTTAGATCTAAGACAAAGACATTAATAGACATGCACTACAGTGAACTGAAATGATGGTATAAAAGACTACTTAATTATAAAGCGAGATTATGTCAGATGTACTCTAAAATCAGGGAAATTTTTATTTATTCATTTGTTTATTTTTCCTAAATGAAATCCACCTCCTGATGATTTAGAACCTGATCCAATGCTGTTAAAATTCTTTCAGAATCAAAGTCCTTCTATTAACTAGAAAGGGACTCAGACTGGCTGAAAACTAAAATAATCAGTCTTTGATTTTGAACTTCTTTGTATGCACAGATTCAACATCAAAAGCAACCAGTGCTTGATAAAAGAAGCCTTAATCAGACAGACTTGTGCACCCCGTTGGTTTTTTCCATCAGCAAGAATGATACTCATTACAAATACCAGGTTTTAAAATGCAAAGAGAAGACACTTGCAGTGTCTTTGACTGAAGACCTCAGGCTGACAGCAAATCCTGTTGTATGCAATTTAAACGTCAGTCAGAAAGTACTCCAGATGGAATTGGTTTATGGACTTCGATAAATGTTAGGGGTTTTATACAACTTAAGGCTAAAAAAGTCTCAAACTTGGGATGTACTGCTAATTGGTTTGGGATGAATTGTGAAGTTTTCCATTTTGGCTCAGACTTGTCCAAACGTCACAGGTGTTTGTCTTTTTTGTCACATTCGTGTCATTGAGTGTCAATGTAGGGTTGACCATGATCCTGATCACTTGATGGCATCTCTAAATCACCTCATCAAGTTGTGAGGTAATTTTTTTCTCAGAATGCTGCTCTGACATCATGGTAGGATGTCCTCAAATGATCCCAATGAAAGAGCAGGTTTGGGTATAATAAGAGTGCCCTCAGTTTTGCTTAGCTTCCAGCTGTCATCACATGAATCTGAACACCTGTAACTAAAGGCAGTTAATATGAGAACAGGTGCTATAAGAAGTTCAAGAGAGAAATCAGTGATCACAACAGTCGTACCTTCACTCTGAGTAAAGCTTCCCCAGTTTTGAAGGCTAGCTTTCCTGGGGGGACCTCAAACTGAATAAAAGACCAGCTCTTCACTGTCTACATTATTTCACCCAGCAATAAAATTAAAAAGGGTCAACTCTTGTATTTCTATATATAAACAAGCACAAAGTGAAGAGGTGTCAATCTGTACACTAGCAAAATTGATGATATGTTGGTCAGAAAGCATGTCTCTTTTTTATTTTCCAGCAATTAATTATTCAATCTGTATCCAAGGAAACCGTGGTATTTTCATTACCTTACAGACCCAGCTCTTGACAAAATAGGAACTAGCAGTGTCCTCTGTGAAACCAGCATTGCTTTCTCACGCTGCTCTGAGCTGGTAACAGCCATAGTTGGGTTAATCCAGGCCATTTATTGCATTTGGTGTGGCTGAACCAAGTATGAGTTCTTAGAGTAGCCAGATATGGAGGCTGACTTACAAAATGCAGTTTTACCTAGGAGTACAGATCAGCTTAGATCAAGAGGAATTCAGTCCCAGAAGTGAGGCTGGGACTGACAGGTAACTGAGACAGACGTACTAAGGGACACACAGACAGCTCCAGCTTCGAGTTCGAGAACTTGTTCTTGGTTCATGTTTCACAGCAAACCAAAGCCAGCCAACACCTCTGTGAATGCAGCATCTCCCGCTGTCAGAACTGCAACCAAGCATCAAGAAACCTCCAAGGCAGCATCAGCTGTGGTTCAGCCTGTGTCTGTACCTGTCCAGACTGTGTCAACACCAGTTAACCAGGTAGGGAGGACGCCACGGGGAATTTGAAGGACCAAAAGCAAGATCTTAATAAAGAGTTTCTTCTACAGTGTGTGCCTGAGAACCCCAAATTTTCTAGCATTTGCTTTGCTGTTGAACTTCAGCTTTGAGCCTAGCAGTCACACAGTCCACAGAGGAGAGGCCCTTCCTCCAAGGTAACCTGGAGCACCTGGCCAAGGGCAGGGCTCCTTCTTCCCCCGGCTGCAGGAGGAGCATTCCAGCAGATCAGGGGCTGCAAGGGATCCAGGTGCATTCCAGGAGCTCAGGGGCTGCAAGGGATGGATCCAGGTGCATTCCAGGAGCTCAGGGGCTGCAAGGGATGGATCCAGGTGCATTCCAGGAGCTATGGGGCTGCAAGGGATGGATCCTGGTGCATTCCAGCAGCTCAGAGACTGGAAGGCCACCTGGATGTGCGGGTCACCTTCCCCACCTCTCCTGGCTCGTCCACTTTCCAGCTTAATGTGTTTTCCTCTCGCCTGCTACAAAACTCACTTGAAATCTTTGCCTTTCAGTGAAACTTATTTTAAGCGGAATCGTTTCCCTACTATGTTTACTTTATATGTAGATAAGCTTGTTTGCCACATAACACTTTACTACCCACATCAAAGGGTTTCTAATTAACATTACCATGCATTTGGAGTCGTTTTCGTTGCAAACTGACGGCATAGTCACAGCTGTGAATTCTTTCCTGACAGGAAGGAGGAGCCATACTTACTCAAAACTGCAAAGTTCAGGAGCTTCTGAGTTTATCACTTTACAGTGCCTTTGCAAAGTTTACAGAATTAGGTGGTAACCAATAAACAGATACTGAACAGGTGAACTAATGCACATTTACTTTTGATTGCAATGAAAATAGAACTAAGCTTCTGCAACACTTTGCCATTTTGATAGAAGATGCTTAAGGGTAATAGTTACTTCAAAAATCACTACTTCTAAATTTTGTTGGCTTATAAGGCACCACCTATGTAATTTGGCTATTTCCTCAGATACTGAATCATTAATTCTGCTGTTCTGGGGCAACTCCTATTGCACTACAATAAAAGACTGTATTAAAATACTCAACCTATATAACAAAGTCTTCCAGGAGGAACAAAATTCCATTCTGTTTTCACTGAGTAGGATCAATAGGTTGATATCCCACCTCTCTAAAAGGTTTGGTTTTGGCAAAGGAGAAGAATTATAGTAGCAGTATAGTCACACACGTGACATGACTTAATATTTCCTCATTAACATCAGTAACTCTTTTGTAAGCAAGAAGTTTTAAAAGAGGACTGTGACCAAGCAGACAACATATATTTGTCTTATTGAAGTATGAAGAAAAGATGTTACAATACAGTGTGCTAAAGCTTCTCTTGCCCTGATAAACTGAGTTAGGCAATAAAGTAGTAACAGCCTCTTTGTTGTTACTGCATCCAGGAAGATCACCAGCAGTTGTCCACAACAGAATTTCTCTTCATTGCAGTAGGTATTTCGCTTTGGACTTCATCCACCAAAATCTCTTGTATGTCATTCCAAAAGCCCATTTCTCTTGTATATGAAAAAATAATGTCTGTACACCTAAAAATCATCTTGTGATGTTTTGCAATCTGCAGGCTCAAAGTCCCAGTAATTATTTGCAAGGACTGGATGGAAAACCTATAATTGCTGCTCCTGTATTTACAAAGGTAATTTCTTCTACGACACATTTGAAAAGTAGAGGTCAGATAACTGTAAAGAGAATTAATTAAAAATTAGCTCTCTCTCAAAAAAAAAGCTTTTCCTAAGCCATTCAAGGGTTTAAGTGGTTTTATCAAATCTTGCTGAAATCAGTAAAATCAGTATTACTTCCAGGCCATTAAGACATTTACTGACTGTCTGTTCATTTTCTCTATAAGATGTTACAGGATATTTCAGCTTCTGAGGGGCAGCTTGTTGTTTTTGAATGTCGGGTGAAAGGAGCTCCTTCCCCCAAGGTTGAATGGTACAGAGAAGGAACACTGATAGAAGACTCTCCAGATTTTAGGATATTACAGAAAAGTATGTTTCTTGTGTGAAAATATTGAGTCTAATAAAATATAGGCAAGCAACAAAATTTCTAGCATAGCAACACTGTGAATTTCTTATTACAACTGTAATTTTAATTTTCAAATGCAGTCAGAATATCTGCAATTTTCTCTAAGTTGCTGAAATACTAAAACTGAAAATTCAACAGAAATTCCTTAAATACTACACTAAACTAAACCTAAATGAAACCATGATTCATCATATCTTGATTTCATGTGGTTCAGAGTTTCAGAAATTGTCTTCAAGACAATTTCAAGTGCTAATACTGGGGAAAAAAAAAACCCCAACTACTTGGAGAATTTTCTTCCCATTCCCAAGTTCCCAACAGTGCTCATATTGTTCAGTGGCTTTGACATGCCACTGAGTAAAAGGCCTGGCTGTCTTCACCTCCCCCAAACAGAAAATTGGATCAAAAAGAGTATTCCATCATATTGAGAAGGCCAGACTTTATATTTACTGCTTAAGGAAAAATAACTATTGGCAAAAATAACAATATTCAATCTAATAATTCTGTTCTTCTTCCCTTTAGAACCACGATCTATGGCTGAACCAGGTGAGGATCATCAAAAGGCTCATAATTTTTTCATTACATAAACGTAGTGATTTAACCTCACAAAATAGTAATTATTAAAACTTCATTATTTAATTAGTGTTATTTCTTCTTTCCCCCATGTTCTATAGCTACTAGTGACATACATTTCCCTGTAGACTGTTCCACAAGCATGTAATTTGAATTAATTCAGTCTCTTTTCAAGAAAATGTTTCCATTCTGCTCTGACCCACTTTTAACACAAGATCTAAATGAGCTAAAGATTAATAAAATTAATGTATGAGGATCCCCTGTACATCTGAGGTCCTGAAGTGTATCAGATGAGGTAGACCAGAGCTATTTTTATCTAGTTTACCAGTTAGGGAACATTGCATCAGATATTTAGCCATGTCAGCCATTCCCTGTGCTCCCTACCAGCGTAATGTGAGAGTACCACATCAGGTGTTCCACCCCTGATATCAGCAAATCCTATAAATGTGGCTGGATCTGCTGATATCAAGGATCAGGGCAGAAGGTGGACTACTTCACATGGTTGGAGCAGAGGAGCCTTCCAGTTTTGATTATTTCTCCATGAGAGTTTCACTCCCCTCACTATGCTTTTTGCCATTAAAAATACGAAGCTGCCCCTCTCAAGACGGAAAATTACCAAAGGAGTATTCATTCTTATGGAATATAAACTTCTGTATTCTCCTTGCCCTATTCAAAATGTATTTACCCCAAAAAGAGTCTTGCAAGAAACTGCCTCTGTCTGAGATGCAGGAATGAAAAAATGGAGCTTCTACCAGAAGCCACCAACACTGTTCTGTTACTGTCCAGTGGCATCACTGCTGAGTAATGTGAAGCAGTTTTTAGGGGATAATCAGTTGGGTGCAGTTGTCACAGCCTCATCACCTGCTGCTCATTCAGAAGGAATCTGGATTTCCATGCATGCAGTGGTTGGCAGATCCCAGCACGATAAACTAGATACTATAATGCCTTAAACTAGTTCTGTTATCATACTACTATAATAAACTATTATTCTCCTATAGTTGATAGCAAACAATACCTTTGTTGCTCTTAGGTTTTCCTTGGTGATGACATGAAACAAGCAAGTTTAAGGCTGTTATGGCCTTCTGCAAAAGTACTTATAGAATATTTATCCTGTAGGGTTTTAGGAAAGTTTATTGCCAACTTGTAGAAAAACAGTCACTGAGTAGGTGAAGAAATTTCATCAGCCCACATTTCAATTCACTTTAGATGTTACTGTCCCTCCTTCTCCCAGCTACACAGCCAAACCAAAAGACTTCAAATCCCATCACAATAGGTATTTATTAGCTGGTCCTGCTGCCCAGACATGTCAGATACTGGTCAGACAGCAATGTCATAAACCCAGAGTGACTTTTCTAGATGGAATATAATTTTTCCTAGTATAATTTTGCTAGCATATTTTTGGTGCCCATTGGTAATCTTCACAAAGAAGTTAAAAGACAACTTTCTGTAAGCACAGTTAGCACAATCCCCTCTATCTGCAAATCTGCACTGGTATTTTTGAAAACAACAGTTTTCCAAACTATATGTATCTATGTGTATATGTATGTGTTTTATATTTCTCCCCCTTACAGACTGACTCCATTTGAATTATTCCCAGTCAATTATAATTAATCTTTCAATCTGCAGAGATAAAAATACCTATATTTTAGTGAGCTGAGAGTTTGGAGTACACTATATATTTTTCCAAATTAAATTTTTAATTCTTTGAAGTCAGTACTTCATGTGTCAGGAAAACATTTTCTAATGTTTTCCACACACTGCTGACACCTGTTCTGTGCTTTCATTGGGCATGCTGGAGCACAGAGGGTACCAGCTGCTGCAGACAATGCTGATAACAGCTGCTGCACACAAAGGCTGCCAAAATTGATAACACTGATGGAACCAGAAACAAACTGAGCAAGGTGAAAGACCTTAAGAAAATCTCCCCAAAGGTAGTCAGAGTTCTGTGTGTTTGCTCACTGCATGTTCACTTCACCCTGCTCTGATGCTTTGCAGAGGAGATTTGTACTCTGGTTATTGCTGAAGTGTTTTCAGAAGATTCCGGCAGTTTCACCTGTACTGCAAGCAATAAATATGGCACAGTGTCCAGTATAGCTCGTCTGACTGTCAAAGGTAAGGCTGAGTTTGAGTCCTTTGCTCCCTAGGAAATACAAGCAGAGCAGGCTGTGATTTATGCTGTGTACTGTTGACTCCAATGCAGCTCAAGTTCTGGCAATGTTCTTCGTAACTAAAAAGTGTGAGAATTCTCTGGGGGGGAAAAAAAGCTTGTATTTCAAAGATGTAGTGGAATAATTCACTGGGGACATGGCTGAAGACCACTGATTGATTTTCCAAACTGGAACAGTGTCCCTTTCCCCTCTACGTTTACAATATCCCTTCTTCAAGGGAATTTGTTCTTAAACAAACAAGGTCAAACAACTCAGTGCAACAGCAGGAAGGACATCAGAGTGAGGTTTTTGAACTGTAACCTCTGTGATTTCATTTCACTGTGATTTCTGGCATTTCCATATCCCAAAGGTTTGACCTTTCCTCTTTCAGCACCTGAAGACAGCAGTAATGCTGCTGCCCTTCACACCACGAGCTCCATTGACTTTGTTGCTACGGAGCACCAACCTCCCCCACAAACTCCTCTGAGCCAGGGAGCAAATCAAACAGCCAAACCTAAACTCGAGGGTGTTCTAGTGAACCACAACGAACCCCGGTCGAGTTCCAAGGTGGGGCTCCGTGTCCACTTCAAGCTGCCTGAAGATGAGAAAGGAAGTGAATCATCCTCAGAGGATGGACCTGGTGCTACAAACCAAATCAGACCCAACCATTTCCCAGAGAAGATAAATGGACAGCCAATGAAAATACCAGAGCCAACATCACCATCCAAGGAACCTCCCCCAGTACTGGCTAAACCAAAGCTGTAAGTAAACACAAGTCTAATTCTCAGGAGCATCACTGATATTATTTAGTATTTATTGACCACAACACTATTGCACTAAAGCAAAAATTCAAATGCAGAATAAAAAGATTACATGGCATTGGCCTAATTAACCAGAATCTTAGAAAACAAATTCTCCAGCATTAGATTATTTTTTCTGTATATCCCTCTCAGGAAAAGTGATCTCCAATTTAAAAAGGAAAAGGTTTTCCCTTTGAAATGTTATTAATTCCACAATGTTTTCTGCTGCAATCAAAAGGTGAATAACACAGATCTTACGCAGGCAAAATAAAAGCAGGTTCTTCAAACATATCTCACTCAATTCTGGGTATGAAATATTGCCCAAAGCAGACATATTCAATCTTACACATAGTACAGACTGGCACCAGCAAGCAACTGTCATCCCAAAAGCTATGCCTCATGATTTGTATGTCCCACAAACGTCATCTCCGAAAACAGATAAAATACTTGGAAATGCTTGATAATGTGAAACCACTTGAACTAAAAAGCACCTGCGTGATTGGTGCCCTGGGAGCTCAAGGGGAAATTTGAAGAAGTAACGTAGTTTTGTTAGATGACAATTTATGGAATTCACACTGCCGTTTATTAAGAAAAGTATTTTCAGCATTTTTCCAACCTCCCACACATTGTTTAACAAAAGGCAGGCAAACACCTTCATTTCATTTCTTAAATAGGCAGAAGCTTTACCTAAGAGCTCAGGAAGGACTTCATAAAGTAATTTACTGGTACTCTTAAGCAAGGATGTAACTTCAGAGCATAAACATCACAAGGAGAAGACAGAACTTACATTCCTCGTAGCAGAAGAACTTGGAGCACAGGGGTTTAATTTGTGACACCCACATTCACAGCCCCACATACTTTCTGAGCTATAGTGAGTTTGAGGGGGGGACAGAAGCAGTATTTAAGTACCCAATACTTGCATAAAGCAGAATTTCTCTCAGGTCCCCCTCCCAAAAAAGCCGTGTTACAAAGGATTGCTTTATTATGCAGAGGTATATCTGAAGGGCACAAAATCAGGCCCACACAACTACTAACTCTCTAACATTCTACTTTATGCAAGCTTGAAATTGCTACCTTTATCTGCCTTTAATGTTATTTTTGTTTAGTACATTGTAGAAACGAAGTCTTTTAACAAAAACCAAATTATGCTGAGTATGTATTTGCTTTGTCAGGAGCAATTGTGATTGGTCTCTACATCTATATTTTCCACTTCTAAAACTCCATAGTTTATTACACAATCATTTTCCATATCCTCTATGTCTCTTCTGGTTTTGGAAGGGAAAAAGCTCTCCTGTTTTTCATGTGCTGTATTTCCATATACATAATAATTAAATAAACCACTTGACAAGGCAAAATGATTTTACTTAATTGCCAAGTAAAAAAAGCCCTGCAAAACTATCCAGTAGATAGCATCTAGAAAAATAACAACTGCATGGAATGCAAGTCCTCTCTGAATTATCTACTCCTGCCTGTCACTGAATGTCAACACCACGTAAACTACGCTGGTTATATCTCCCATGGTGGATTATTACAAAGCTTTATCAGCCAAAGTGCTGGTTTCAGAACCCACTTCAGCAGGAGGTAAATAATGCAACCTGGCTTACAAACACTCATTTAAATTATGATAAACCAAACCTCACTCTTAGTTACACAAGCAAAGAGGTACTAAGGTGAATTTGACAATGCTATCCCTTAAATATCTTTGAGTAGGATTTATATTTCACATGCTAAAATGTAAGAATGTGAAATATAAATCCTATTTATAAATGTCAAATAATTTGCAGACAAAAAGCTTTGGTGCCTCTGGCAAAGAAGGGGAGATGAAGGAAAAGGTTATTTTAGTAGCAAACTAGTGTTATGCTCTTCTCATAATGTCAGAGAATATGTCATGTAGCAGTTTCTCGTCTCTTACTGTATCACAGGACACAGAATTTTTCTCTCTGAATTCATATATGGAAATGCAGCCTACTGGCTCATTTGGGGCTCATAACCAAGTTTGTTCATCTTTATTTTCTGTGCAGTGATCAGAGCCAGTTAAAACAGCTCCACAACCAGGTCTTGCTTGAACAACAGCAGGTGCATCAGGCATCTCTCAGAGAGCTGTCATTCAACACCACTTTGGTGAGTTCTGCTACTTCCCTCTACCAACAGTCCACCTCCACCCTGTACAAGCAAAGCTCGGCCTCTGCTTCTCAAGCCTTCAGCTACACCCGCCCCAAGCAGTTCCTGCCGCCACAGACGCCCCCGCCGGCCAGCCCCTCTGCCAGCTCCTCGGTCACATTCAGCAGCAGCCCTCAGGCAACTCAGAGAACAAACAGCATGGAAAATTTCATAGGAAATCCTCCATCCGCCCCATCAAGGTCGTCAGGAGGGTTTACAAGCAAAAGTGAACAGTCTCTCCCAAGCCCTAAAGAATCCGTGATGCCTTCATTATCACTTTCTACATGCAGTGTGAAACAGTTCCAGCCACAGACTGTGACTCCTGCTCCTCTCTCCCCAACCGCACGGATCCAGAACCCAGTAGCTTTCCTTAGTGCTGTTCTTCCTTCACTTCCTGCCGCGCCATCCACCAATGCCATGGGACTGCCCAGAAGCACGCCAGCCACGTAAGTAGCACAAAACACACGCACAGAAGCAGGGACAAATATCCAAAGGAAACTAGCGTGTATTTCTGTTCAGGTGTTCGATGGGGGAGTCACTGAAATGCAAGTCTTTTGTAAAATAGAAAAGTGAGTTGTTCGTATACTCTGGTCATATAATCTAACCTTTACATTCAGTAAAGAAAAGAAGGATAATACCTTCTGTAATGAGACAGAATTCAAGATAGAGAAATGTGAGCATACAAACAGCTATACGAGAATGTGGGGGCTCAGAGATTCATAAGACTGCACTAGTATGAGAAAAGAGATTTCATGAGCTTGCAGGATAAGTCACGCCAAGACTCTTGGCTTACACCAAGTATAAAAACATTCATACCTATTGTAAGCAACAACTAAAGTTTCAAAGGTACCTTATACTGCAAGGGTTTTTTTTAGTCCAAGTGAATCTAAGAAATAACTTATGCAAAGGTATTTTTCTGGTTGCAGTACTTTCTACATTTGAAGTCCCCCAGAAAATCTCAGGAGAGTTAATGGTTTGCTCATAAATACTTCAATTAACAGCCAGCATGATTTCTATGACAAAATAGCTACCATGATACAAGCAAATAAGGATGATGAGGTACTGGCAAGGTGATGGCCTTAAGAATCTCTTCCTTACTGGTGGAGTTGAAGCGAATTTCCCTTTTGTAGACTATGTGAACTCTGTGTTAGCATGGCTTGCACCTGTACATTGGTAAAACTCTTTACCCACGGAACTCCAAATCCTGCACAAAGTAAGGAATATTTTCCCCTTTTATCAATGGTACAGTTCAAGGTAGTGATAGCCATCAGCAAGTCACAATCTCCTGATCCTGCTGAGACTATGTCAGCCAATCTGCTATTACAACAGAAAAATGTGTCCCTGTGTCTATAGCATTCACCACTCTGTGTGCCAAGAATCCTGCCTTCAAACCAGCACTGCATTGCTACCCACAGACCTCCCAGTTGCCCAGCACAGCCACATAATTGCCACCACCCCATGGCATGTGCCTGGAGGTCTTCCCAGCCCTGGCATCCTGATCAGGCACACAGCGTAAAGCTATAAGGTCACGGTGAAGGTTTTCACTTGAGCCAGCTCAAGCCTTTGGTCTGCTTCCACAATGCTGCAAGAGCAAGCAAAAATCAGCTGCAGCTGTCACCAGTCCCCTTCCACCCCTTCAGAGTAGGGGCACAAGTGCTCAAGGGCTTTTCTCTTTGCATTAATGGCACTTAACCTCTGCAATGTGCTTTCCTTTTTCTCACTGCTGCACAGGCATGGCCACACAAGTCATCATAATATGCCTGCCAGGCAGATGAGTAGTTAAATGTGTTTTCTTCATTTCAGCTTTCCTGGGTCCTAGCCCAGAGCCGAATTCCCACACAGCTAGTGCTCCTTTTGCTGAGATTGAAATCTTGACCTCTGCATGGGAGAGTCTTAGCAGGGCACAAAAGCTCAGGAAGGAACCTGAACAGTGTCTGTGATAATCTCTAAATACCCACTGAAGCTTCAGCTTCCCTTTTGGCATTATCAATGACAGTCATTCTGGCTACAAAAGGAGTGAGAGCTCAGTGTCTGCAGAACAACACAAGGATGATACCTTGCAAAGCAAGCCATCAGTTATGCTTTTACCTGGAGCCTGTTATCAGGATCCCAACACCTGTTCTAGTAAACTACCAGAACATTGCACACTCCCTAGGACTGTCCTGCTGCTGTGCTCCAGCACTGCACCCTCACAGTCTCCTGACAGTCTTATTTAAGAATTTAACTATTTTCAAACCGTACTAAAATGAAACAGATCACATCTATAAAATAAAAAATGAAAAAAATAACTGTTGATGTTATGTGTCATAAAGGGTGAGAGAAACTGAAGAAGTAAAATTCATGGAAAGTGTAAATGAACAATGAAGATGTGAGATAAAGATCAATGAGAAATTGTATTAACTCTTATATTGTTGCCTTATAGCAGTCAAATGTACACATTGCACACCTAAGGTAACACCTACACTCCTTTAGCATTTACTATGACATCATTATTGCAGGATAAATATAAATGGAGTTTAGATGCTTGTTGTAGCACTACAATCCTCATTTCCTTTAAGATGTGAGTTTTTAATTTCTACTGCATGGGAATGGGATGTCCCATTAAGATAGTACCAAAAATAAATCACATCCTGTATTGTGCTTTGACTTCTATGTAAATAAATAATAGGTTCCACCATAACATATCATATCATACAGGTGGCAAAATATATATATATATACTGGTTGCTGCATGTTAGTATCAGAATTTTCTTTTAATAGCCCAACCCAGGGATTGAAAAAGAAGAACCTGAAGCCTCTGCCATTAGCAACAGAAGACTCTATTCGGGAAAACAAAGCTGCACTTGTAAAGGACCTGGAAAGAAAACTGCATTTCAGAGAGGATGCTAATCAACAAAGTGGTCAGCAGGTAGGAAAATTGAGTGTTATTAAAAAAAATTCACTCATGAACAAGACATATATGATGATGTGGAAAAAAAGGTGTTTGTGTGGGTGAGCTGCTACACCACTTTGCAGGGGGAGCTTTTGTGTGAGTACTGGTTTGGAAGAGCAAACTGGAGCTTTAAACAGAAAGCATGAGGGATGCAGCTGTAGAAAATTTACTTTGTGACTGAGCAGCATCTTTCATTTCTGATCATCTCAAAGGCTGGTATGAATGTAAAACTTCTTTATTTTCATGGAAGCTTCTGGACACTGGCTTTTACTTTTTTTGCTTTACAAGTTGCTCAATTCATTGCGCACACACACATTCACACACTGTGTTTTAAAGCAAAGAGTAAAGTAACAAAACAGTTTAGGATAAGGTTTTTGTTTTTCTTTTGGTTGAATGGAAATGGGCTTTCAATTTTTTAGCATTAAACCTACTTTTCCAAATTTCCAAACTTATATGAATTGACATGGACATAAAAACCTTTTACAAAGTTCAAGGTACAAAGTATCAGTTCACTCTTAATTGGAATCAATAAACGCACTGGATCTGTGCACTGTCTATGAAACTAAAGAAGAAATAAAAAATGAAATAGTATTTAGAGGTTGAAATTACTGGTTCAGGTTCAAGCAACCTCAAAAAACAGTAGGACACGCTAAGGACTGTTAGGTAGCTGCTCTGCAGGTGATTATTCTTCTCTCACCTTGGCCACAGAGCCCTCTATAGTTGTCCCACCAGCTCAGGCTTAAGGCAGCAAAGAAGGGTTTGCCCTCATCTCCCGTCAACCAAAGAACTTTTCCCAACATCCATCAGCCCTTCTGAAAGAGAACACGCAGAGAGAAGCAAAACGCCACCGAGGCTCTGGAGCAAAGTCCCCTCTGTGGACAACTGCAGTGTAATCCCTGGGGGTTTTTAATTTTGCTGTTGACCTTTCTTTCTGGCAGACCACGCTGCCAAAGCACTTTGAGTAAAACAACTGGCAAGCAGAATGTTTTGCAGATGAATCACAAGTGTTACAATTTGTACTCGCTATGCTAGTAAGACAAATTATTTAGAGAGCTCCTGTGAAATACCAGTCAGTCTTTGGAGTTAACTGCATGATAACCCCTTTAGAAACAATGATCACTACTAGTGTCAAAGTTATCTGCTGACAGCAAAAGTTATTTATATACTTATTTGCTATTCTGTATGAGACCAAGCCTAAAACTTGATTCTCAAATTCCTCAAACAGTGAAAAAGTTCAAAGCTGGCACTTCCCTAATTGTTACAGTGATTTGAATGCCAATGGCAATAAATTAAAATCAGTAAGTTTCATCATTTTCCTCTTAATTCCTAACTTTAATCCCTTCTGATTTTACTCTTCTCATCTGAGAAAAGCCTACTCCAGCAAATTCAAGCCTGAGTCTTCTCCTCTATGAAGGCAGTGATTATTTCAACAGAAGGCAGGATGAAGAGTATTTTCCAAAATTCCTATTGCTTTACACTATACAGAACAATCAGCATCACGAGAAGAGTATGCTGGAGTGCTGGATTCACACCCATATATTTTGTCCTGCTTTTTCCTCTCACAATTAACACAGAATTAAAAAGGAGACATTTTCATTCCATACACAGGACATCTGTATCAAATCAATTATTGTAACGGTAAGGAAGGGCTGACTCTCTCCTAAATACTGCATAATGGAGTACAGCATCCAGGAAGGATCTCAAACATTGGTCTCCTTGTATTGTCTACATGCTATTTTAAAATTTCCTTCTCAAAAAATGTGTCCTCTGGTGTATTTTTATTTAGAGCAATGTACTGGGACTCCACATTTCAATAGCAGAGTTCATTCTCATTTACAATACCTGCAGAGCATGCAGGGGTCATCCAGAGCAAATGCAGCAGATGACAAGCCAAGCCTATGCCTTAAAGTCCTGGCATTGTCCTGCATTACTACAGAAAGGGCAGTAATGAACAGGAGGGATTTGCATTCTGGTGCTCTATTTATTATCTAAAATTGACTTCCGTATGAAAAATGTTTAGCTCACAAGATGAGATTTTCCTAAGTGTCAGCATTATGCACTCAGAATGATATCTGATAATCCAGATGTACTCCTTCTGTTTCATCCAGTACATCATTCATCACCAACAATAAAGAAATCCAGGATCAGAACATAGTGGGAATTTTGCTGATGCTGCATGAGACAGAACAGATTAGTCTCTGGGCTTCTACAGCTAGGATGACCAGGAGGTGCTGACAGAAATACAAATATGACTTTGCCAAGATTCTAACTGCAACTTTGATCAAGCACATGCAATAACAAGCTGTCACTTTTACCAGAAAAAACTGTCATACCCATCATTTCTGCAGATGGTGGCAAGCTCTAGTGTCAGGTGAAATTTTGTCACAATTAGGAGTGCTGAAAAAAAAAGTGATTCAGTTACACCCAACCATCTTCAGTCAGATTTGCTCAGTTCTTTCAAACAAAAGGTGCACTAATGGCTTTGTGCAAGCACAGGAAGACGTTACGACAAATCCCAGGATAGAGGAGACTTGACTCAGTGTGTTCCTTGGCTCGAAGACAATCAAATTCAAACTCTGAACTCCCATAAGGACAGGCTTCACTCCTTGCCAGTGGGTACATGTCGTGTTGGTGCTGTCCCAGGTTGCTGAAATAATTAAGTATTCTTTAACAGCAGGACAAAAATCTGGAAATACCACCTTCCAGAACAGCTTCTGTAACAGGTGACCGAGCTAGAAAAGCTAGAAAGCTAGCTAGGTGGTAGCAAACCACCTTCTCCAGCACCAAGAATAAAACTTAAGACTTTCAGGCACCAAGAACAGGCCCTCAATTAGCAAGACGTTGCAAAGAGCATTTCAGCTCAATGATTAGGGTCCTCTGTGGAAGCTGTTAGAATTTTTTCTTCCAGGTTGTGATGGAGAAAAGGAACAGAGACAGATTGAGACAGAGAAACAAAAAGAGAATCACTCTACTGCCCAGAAACAAGGACAAAAAACACCTGCCTTCTTGTCCTAGCTGTAGTGGATGTTTCAGTATCTCTGCCAAGTGAAAGAGGACAAGAAGGACAAAGAAGATCCCCACGTACTCCTCCTCACCCCCAGAATGTTTTATTGGCACAAAGCCTGGAGTTTTCTCTTGGAGACTGAGATTGATATGCTGTGACACCAAGCATCCAAGTCTCATAACCTCAGTGAGTGTCAGGTAACTGCACCACTTGATGAAAGGAGAGCACAGGCAGCGTTACCACCCCTTCCCAAAATCTGCCAGTCTAGTCCATGGGGCCTCTCATCTGCCCTACAGGTAAAACACCTCAGTAATGTTCAGTTAGAATGCATCATGGAGAAACAAAAAGATGTGTGGGGAGAAAAGGAAAGATGGAGACTTTGGCAAATAGAAAAACATAAATATTTAATGGAAACTAATTCTTTTCACCTGGTATTTGAAGGCATTCACAGGCTACACCAATATAAATAAATATAAATATTTCCTCTGTTAACAGAGGAAATTCAGCCTTACAGATAAAACTTAGAAATCAATGATATTATCTCCTCAACATTTTGTTATACAAATAATATAAAATAGGGAAATGAGGTAATTAAACCTCAAAATCCTGTACAGTCATAAAACTAAATTAATTACCTGTGCAATAATAAAGGAAAGCAGAGTTAAATACTGGGACCTGGTTTATATATTTTCGTTATAAGAACTACAAACCATGCTCACATATTTGTGTCATTTACTATGAAGAATATCATGTGCTGACTGGTTGTGTCTTATGTAAGACTCAGATAGCAGCCTTATTTTTAGGACAAAGAAAAAACCTACAGCTGTTTAGAAAATTAGGCACAGCCCTCATATGAATATTCTTTATGTTTGCTAGAGGATACTTGATAAGAAATTTCAGAGCAGAAGAGTTGCAGGGTTTGTCCAAAAGCTTTTAGATCACTAAAAGCCAAAGCCATATGCAGATCCCAACTCATCACACAGGCCCTGACACCAGTAACCTCAACACTGATCACACAGAATCATCTCCCTGCAGTTCCCATACTGAGCCCTCAGTCTCAGAAAGGCCCACGAATCACCCAGAACTCTGCTCCTAGGGCACAAAAGTTACCCTTCATTCAATCACTCCAAAAATCTGGCTCAAAATCAAGCTTCACATCATCTCTCAAAGCTCAGCAAATGTAGGCAATTTTAGACTAGGGATGGGAATTTGACCACAAAGACTCCTCATGGAAGCTTGTCTGTTCTGTACTAGAAATGAAAAGAGATTTAAGAATATGAGCAAGGCAAATCAATATTAATATGTATAAACTCCCTGTAACTATGGCAATGAACAGTGGAACAACCACTCGTGGCTGTCTTCTGAAGACCTAGAGTTAATCAATAAGAAAGTACAGACAAGTTTTCATGGCAGGGATCCTGGCTTGTAGAGCTCATCACGTCAGAGAGGGAAGCTGAGCTTTTCATGCTTGCACACTCTCACTCCAGCTGCCGAGTCTGTGGGAACTGGAGATGGCAGCTCCATTTGCTTTCTCCTCTGTTTCCTGCTTGCTTAATCACTCTGAACTCTATTTGGAATGTCATTTGGCTAGACAATGACGTGCTAGGTTCTTCATGGGTTTGTGTTTGGGTAAGAATGAGATTCATGCCTAGTGCTATGTAAATGCCCCATATAATTCATCTGCAGGAAATAAATTGCCTCAGTGGTACCTCTTCATAGGACATGACAAGTGGAGAAAAGCCTGCATATTGGATCTGCTGCTTTTTGACTCCCACTGCTGAGAGGGGAACAGAGGGAGAAGAGAGAATCCAAACTAACAGGAGATTTCAGTCAGAGTAGCATAGATTAGACTGTGAAGTTAAGGACTGTTACAGCTTGGAAACAGATGCTGAGATGCAATATATGCCACTTTCTTAGATAAACTGTTACATGGATTTAGAATAATTCTGCCCAAAAAGGCAGTCTAGTAAAATTACAAAACTGGGCTTAAATTGGGAAATTTGTCTAGCGCTGGCATTAAGTTGGCAACAGAATTTTTATATAGTGTATGAGAATCAACATTTGAGTAGAGCTCCCCATGCCTTTCTGTTTGTGGTCATTTCCATTAGTTACTATGCTAACATCAGATTATTTTGATTCTACAAGCTTCTACTTACTGTTATCATGTATATTCACTAAGATCTGAATCCTGCTAAACATAAATTTGGACTACAACAGATGCAGGACTTTTAGAACTTGTCTTCATATCCAAAGGTGCTTAGAATCTAACAGGAAATCCTACACTCTATGCAATTCCCCCTTTTTGCCAAAAATGTTCACAGGTGGCAGAAAGGCCCAGGAGTTCAGTTACTTGACAAGATCTAGGAGACCATGACCCAGCTCTCTGCTCTGTCACAGATTTTTTGTGTTACCTTAACAGGTCCATCAGCTTCTTTAGGCCTCAGTTTCCCACAGGTAAAGTGCAAGTAACAGACCTGCCCTGAAGGGTGCTGTGCTCTCAGACTGTCAAAAGTGATGGTGATGGGGCCAAACAGATCCATCACAGAGACAAAATGATGTGAACCTGTACCTTCAGCAAGACTGGCATTGTGGGAAGATTTTGTTTATTGTGCAGGGCCAAGTACAGCCACCCACCAGCAGCCAACAATAATATTGCCAAGGCAGAGCAAAGGGGCACTTCACTTCTCTATCTGCCACAGAGTTCCACCAGAACAGTACAGATACATATTCAGCACATTTCCTGGCTTTGCTTTGGCCAGTTTTAAGTCTTTTACCCTTCAAACTACACTGTGACAACATTGATACAAGCACCACTGCCTACTCCCCTTTTGCACACCGTGCACACTAAACAGTGTGCATTAGATGTAGAAGAAATGGCCAGGTTTCCAAAGCTGCAATCTACTCAGCTTATAAAGATAAATATATACAATTACAGATGCATTATACATATTCTACTTTGTACAGAGCATTATACCCCTGAAGAAGAGCTTGAATTTTTAGCTGGTAGATATAATAATTTTGAATATCTGACTACTGTATTGAACAAGTGTGTGAATTACTGCCTGTAAATGTTTCATGTTCTAGGAAAGCTGCCAAAAAGGAGCTGCAATGGTACATTTTTGACTCCAAACCAGGGCTAGAACCTTTGTACTTTCCCCCAGTCTCCTCAGTATGCTGAACTGCAGCCTAGTTTTAACATTGTACCCCATGGCTACGCAGGCTTGTCCTTTGTGTGACACTTTACAAAATACTTGTCTGAACCACAACAACAACAACACTTTGCCCTACACCACTTTTGTAATCACCTTCAGAAATAGGCTTATGGCTTCTGTGATAAAAGCAGTTCTTCAGAAAGCCATATTAACAACTCCTTTCTATTCTTGCTAATCCTAAAAGAAAACCTACCAAACACACAAAAACCTCCAAGATTATGCTCTGCATTCAGAAGTGTATTCTCACTTATTTCAGAGATTTCTGTTCTTTACAAGAAGTTTGGTGTAACACCTTCGGCCTCTGAATGTTGGCATTCAGATTTTCACAGCAAAGTTAACTTGGTCTTGTTGGTTTGGTTGTAAATTTATACAAGCATATATACATGCACAGAACAGGTTTAGAAAAGCAAAAGTATGAGGGCAACACACAGGAAACAGGGTCTGTGGGAACCCTGACTTCAATGTTTTCTGATACAAAATGTATTTTTGTCTCTAACTCCTTCAAATGAGCAAACTCCTGCAGTCAGCCTGCACAGTTCCCTGCCAGAGACTTGGATTTGTACAGGGACACTTGGGGCTTCATGGGCAGGGAAGCAGCTGCCAGCAGTGACAACCCAGTGCTGATGGTGCAGCAAAATGCTTTTGTTTTCACAAAGTGCTATTTTTATACCTCTTTCTGTCTATGCAAATACATCCAGGGTCACATGCAAAGAAACCTGTCCATGATTAACTTCCAAGGGTCCCCTGAAAGGCATCCTTTGCTCTATTGTATTTTCTTCTGCAAGCAGACATTTGAAAAGGAAGAAGTGCTCATATTTCTTAATGAAGCAGTTTGTAGAAGTTAATATCCTCAGCACACCAGCCAGGAAAAAAATTATACACTGCATTCACAGAAAACTTTTTTGGATCTAAAGCTGACACAAGGTTAATTTGGCTGTGTACTGCTTGAAGATGATTGCTCTAAGTTTTATTTATGTTAGTTGGTTAGATCACTTAAGACAGATCTGCACTTTTGGAATAGAGGGAGAAAAGATGTTAATTGTCTCTATCAGCATTATTTGATTTCATCTGTAGGCCATCATGGCTACAGCAACCCTACACTATTAATTTCTCATAACATACCATGACTTCTTTTGGACAGCAATTATTTTAGAAAAAAAAAAAACCATATGAGAAACTGCTGGCTAAATTCAGCTGTCTATAAACAATACTGGACTGTGCCATCAGCTTGCAATATTTCAAAAATTAACTCTGTTCTGCAGCCAACATCTTCCACATTAACGAGATGCCTTGAAGATGTAATGGCAATGCCTTTCCAGCCCCATCACCCCCCTCTGCTACAGGAGCCACACCCTGATTCTTACATCATTCTACCTTCCTAAAAACACACAGGCCTGTTCTCAGTACCAAGGGTAAAACACTGATTGCTTAACTTTCCCTTGGAAAACTACAACCAGTTCTTGCCACCTACATGGGAAAATTATAAGCTTGGTTGATGAGAAATCAGGGAAACTCCAGTTTTACACTGGCTTTAATGAGATGAGAATTTGATCTATAAAGCAATTTGCTGCGACCTGCTGCATGAGAGAAGAAAAGCTGAAGGAGGTGGAACTCTATCCGGCTGTTTGGCGGTGCCCAGCCGCCGGCCATCCCCCTGAGGAGGCGGCGGGTCCCACGGCGTGCCCGCTGCCATCCTCTGGCACGGCTCACACCGCGACACAGCGGCCAGCTCACAGCTCTGCCTGGCACAGCTGCGCTCGCAGGAAACTGTCACACAGCAGTGGCCCTGTCAGAGTGGGGGAAGGTGTTAAAGGGAAGGAAGGGATCTTGGAGGGGGGACTCAGCAGCCTCAGCTCCCCGAGAACAGTCCCGGAACCTTGCAGCTCTCCGCACTGCTCTGTAGCTGCGCGGAATGAACAGCCCTGCAGCATCAGAGAACAAGGGACCAGCGCAAGGAGGAGCAACTTCATTCAACAAATTCCTTTCCTTCCTACACCAAGCTGGCTGCCTTTTCTTACCATAGCTAACCTTCAAGCCACCTCCCCAACACATGCATGTTAGATGAAAGCACATGGCATCTACCACTACAGTTCCATAATCAGATATTACTAGGGTGTTCATTCCACCATAGCAATTTCCAAGTTTTTCTGCTTTGTGGCTGCCACATTTTCCTCCTCTCACCCCCAAGTCTTACAAACCCCTGTCTCCTCAAAACTCCGCTGTAATGTCTAAAGTTTTGGCCACTTCTGTCTCCCTGGTCTCCTGAAGAAAGCAGAAAAGTTAGTCCCCTAAAATTTTTTGCTGCCTCCCCATCTTTTCTCCCTACTATCTGGAAACTGTTGGTCAAGAGCATAATCAGCAGTAAGATGAAATGGCTAAACGATCAGGGATGTAATTGCCAGAGTTTTGGGATGTCTGCTGGTTCTTTAATTAACTTTCTATAAGATTTCAGACAAGATGCAAATTGAATATATCTAAGGATTGGCTACACCCGTATTTACTACTTGTTGGTTTCTAAAACTCCATTTTCAATAGAAGCAGGAATGCAAACTCTGGGCTTAAAACCTGCACAAATCCAGGTCTGAGGAAACTGATTTGTCTTGTACAGGTAATACAAGATTTCCCCCAACAAAGGCAGTTTGTAATGACTTAAGCAAGGAGCTCTTGCAGGTGTGTGTGTCAGTGCAGCAGGCAGTGTGCCACCTGAGAAGTCCATCCAGGTGTAGCTGTGGTGTAGGTGTAGAGCTCCACCACGCCCAGGACAAACACTGGTTTGGAGGCACAAGCTGAAGCTGGCTCTTGGTCTGAGGCTTCACAAGTCACAGCAAGAGACTTTTGGTCAAATGCCTCTTGGTCTAGACAGGAGATTTCCTCATGCAAAACAGCAAAGTGACAAAACGTTTCTAATTGAGTTCAGGGGATTGGGAGAAAGTTCATAAGCACATCAAACTATCTGGAAATGTTCATGTATGATCAGGAATATGCTGGGTTTATTGCAGAATCTGCCTAATCTTCTAAGAATTTCAATGTAATATCTTTTGCATTCTCAGTTACACCAGCTAGAAATCTGTCCAAGTTTAACCTGAATTACTCTGAAAATATTTCCCTTTCTTCCTAATTTTCTCTTTAAGTAGGTATAGTTTTCCTTATTTAATTGTGAACTAAAGTCTATAGCATTCATTTCTATAATTAGCAGGTGACTAATATTTTAACACAAAATCCTCAAAAATTTGGTATTTTTAATGATTTCTTTTGATCAACAGTGTGCAAGAGTATAATTTTTTTGACAGGAACTTGAAGGAATTACATGTTTGATTTCTTTTGCTGCCTGTGAAAAAGCTCAGTGTCATTACACTGTGCAGACTCACGATGCAGTATCTGTGCCTGCAAACCAAATTCAGACTGTTTCAAGGTGTCCTAGGTTAACCTGGGCTTTTTTATTTTCGCTTGTTGTAGAATGAGTCTAAAAGTGCCAATGGCTGCCAATACCTCAGGCCACGACTGGCTTTGCTCAGACCTCTGCCTCTCTCACCCTGCAGGAATACCGGATTTCAAGCTTTGAGCAGAGGCTGATGAATGAAATCGAATTTCGCCTTGAGCGGACACCGGTGGATGAATCAGATGATGAAGTCCAACATGAGGAAATCCCTACAGGCAAATACATAGCTCCCATCTTTGATAAGAGACTCAAGCATTTTCGGGTAACGGAAGGATCCCCTATTACATTCACCTGCAAAATAGTTGGAATACCTGTTCCCAAGGTAGGTCATTCTCATTGTACCTGGTAAAGGAACTAAACCCAACCCCCACTGCTTTCTGTACATCCCTCCTAAGCACAGGGCTCTGGAGAGAGCTCCCAAATGAATCCTTTCCCCCACCTTTCTAAAATAGCAGTATCTGCTCTTCAGCATGCATCAGGCCTTGAGGTCCAACCACCTGACTCCAGGAGACACAGAACTGCACAACCTCCAGAACTTCTCAGAAAGATGAGAACTGATCTAACCAGTGACGTACCTATAGCCAAGAAAAGAAAATCTGACAGGCCCAGCTATGATATGCAGCTTCCTGAGTTCAACCTGGAACCATTCTGTTTCACATTATTACTGATCTGCAAAGTTTATAATATTCTCAAATTTTATTAGCTGTTGCTCAACTTAGGTTATTTTTCTAGTCACTGTTAAGTTATGGGAGTGTGTCTGATCACTACAGGTCTACTGGTTCAAGGATGGCAAGCAGATTTCAAAGAAAAACACACATTTCAAAATGAACAGAGAAGAAGATGGAACATGTTCTTTACATATTGAAGCTGCTAATAATGATGATGATGGCAACTATACAATTATGGCTGCAAACCCACAAGTAAGGTGTTTTATTTTCTTTTACAAAAATGCTTGTTTCATCTTTTTCTAATATATGTTAATAGGAACACAAATTAGGCCACATACTTTGACATCAAGTGGTGACTGTATCACAAATCAGGGGCTTCAGAGCATAGGAGAGAAAACTATGTAAAGATGACTGATGAAACTACTCCCCTATTACACAGACAGTCAAAAGCACTATAGAAATGTTTTCATGTTAGCAACTCCTGCCCTATCTCCCTCCCACTCTCAGTTGCTGATAGGTACCTTTTGAGATGTGCTGACAACACAGACATGATGTTTCAGGCCGAAAGAACAGAGCAGGAACAAACAAATAGTTACATCAAATTTGGAACTTTTAACAAACACAATTATATTCTTTATCCAGGATGCAAAGATGTGGATCTGCAAATAGTCTCACTCTCTTAAACCATTCTCCTTGACCCCTTGTGCTGGCTCAGCTGTTTATTTAGAAGTACGTTCATAAGGCAACTTTTTCCAGTTTAAATGTTCCTTTTTCTTTTTAATTATTTTTCTTTTCAGTTTCTACATGGCTGCATTTTAAAGTAGGCCAGTACAAAGGTACTAGCAGACAGTACCTGTGCCATGAGTAAATAAGCAGGGACAGGCACCACTGCTAAATGCACTGCCACAGCCTGAAGAGTTTGAGAAACCCCTGCCTCAACTGCAGGCTGACAGCATTTGCTTTGGGGGAGTGGTATTCTCACTACAGTTCAGCTCCTTTATAAAATTGAATCCTAATGCACTGTAAGTGTTCAGTATTTATACTATAAGTAAGCCATTAACCAACTATTAACTCTGTTTCCATTGTGAATTGCAGGGGAGGATCAGTTGTTCAGGACACCTGATGGTTCAGAGTGTCCCTTTTCGGGGACGAATTTCAACAACTCAGCCTCACAGGTGAAAGAAACAAGTCCTGCAGACCTTCTTTATGCTTTGTACTGAAGGCACCCAAAATAACCACTGCATTCATTGGACTTCAGTTCTCAATCATAAAATGGAAATAATAACAGCAGTTCCCTCCCAACAGGTCACTTCTATGTTTTTGAAGGTCATCCTCAAATACAGGGAAGTTTAAGCACGATTTCAATTACTTGTTGTAGTGGAGCTAAAGGCAAGGGATGGATTAGCAGAATGAAATTCAGGCAAAAAAAGCAAAAAGAAGCAAAGGCCGGCTTGGGAATCTAAGAATATACTACATGATACAGTTAACTTGATAATCTTTCTAAATGGAAAATATGCAAGAATTAAATTAGAATCAGTCCATTTCTTTCTGCCCTTTTATGTAACTCAAGCTCTCTCTCCATCCTTTTCCTCAATTTCTTCTTTTTTTAAAGCATTAGGGAAAGCAATTTGACTTCCCAACACACACATGTGATTTTTGTGTTGCAGAACACGACCCCGAGTGCCAGAAGGAGACAAAGAGGCAGTTCAAGAACGCTTTTTCAGGCCATACTTCCTACAGGCTCCAGGTGACATGGTGGCACATGAAGGGCGACTCTGTAGGTTGGATTGTAAGGTATTAACTGGTTCCTCTGTTCCCTCTCACTTTCCCTACCGCTGTACATGTAGTTTTCATGTTCTTCATTGCATGCATGAACATTTTCCATTCAAGTGTTAGTGCTTCATATTTGAAACTATTTCTTAATGCCATTGCCTCTGAGCTGATTCCAGTGATTTCTTTTGGACAAATATTCTATGGGATGAAGAACTCAGAAAACATAATGCAGAAACAGAAGGCTCACTTAAAAGGTTGTTCAAATTACTAGATATGTTCCCTGTGTCCTTTACCAGTATGAACTCCAGAAGTTCCACTCCATTACCAGATTCTTGAACATAATCCAGAATAGCACAAAACCACGAGAAAGAGAGGATTCAGCACGTTGCTTTGTGTTCAAACAAATGTCCCCATTGTATTGGACTGAATTACTGAAGATTAATAGTCCCTGAAAAGAGGGAACTGAGCCCAGTTCATTTTATGCTTCCCCAGCATGCACAGAGGCAGAAACATCCCCATTTACTGATTGAAATCCTGGCATGAAAGAGTTGTCCGAGGTTAGAGTACACAGAGTGAACGTCCTGTTATTGGACACCTGTAAGAGAATCATCTGCTCCAATATATTCTGGAAGCCCCTCTATGTCCCTGCAGTGTAGCAAAGGTGGCAGTGCTGACACTGACCTCTCCCCTGAAGAGGGCAGAAGCTCTGAGACACAAGCTAATGCCCTGAAGATGAGCAAGATTCATTACTGCTTAATTTACGATATAAAGTTGACAAGGAGCATGCCAAAGACTCTGGTTATTCCCAGCTCTCTCTGCTATCCTGGCAGAGCTTGTGAAGCCTTAAAGCATATCTGGCATTGCACAGACCTGGGAGAGAGCAGTCCCCACTCAGGCAAGTTCCACTTCCCTCTCTCTCTGGTTTGTAAAATGTTGTTTGGAAAGCAGTATTTTAGACATGAGTAAGTACTGCTCCCTATTGGAAAGGTTTTTAATACTACAATACAGTCTAATCTTTCAAAAAATACTTCATCTGTAGTGTTCTAAAGCATGCAAGTTCAACAGCTATGAAGTGTCATATCATTCTTCATCAAATTTTATAAAATATAAAGTAATTTGTATAGAACTTTTTTCACCTCTGTTAAAATCTGTAGTATTTTAGTGACGAAAGTGATTTATATTCAGCAAGAAAAAAGGGAAAACTAGTAGATTATTAAGAGTATTTTGTGACTCTCATATTCTAATTTCATATTTCAATCTAAGTGTCTTCCTTTCTGACTAAGAAAAATATAGATATTTCATGTATTTTTTTAATCTTTTTGCTTGTTTGTTTTCTGGTTTTCTCCCTTTTGGAAGTAGTCAGCAGAGAAACAGAAACTGAGACAATTACAAAAAAAAATCTTCTTTCTGGTCTAGATTTTGACATGATTCAGCTGGCATTTGTAAAAAAACTTTCTGGTCTAGATTTTGACGTGATTCAGCTGGCATTTGTAAAAAAAAAAAATCTTTCTGGTCTAGATTTTGACGTGATTCAGCTGGCATTTGTAAAAAAAAAAAATCTTTCTGGTCTAGATTTTGACATGATTCAGCTGGCATTTGTAAAAAGGCCTAGCTCTGAATTTTTCTAACCTCTCTGTGACAGTTGGGCATTTGTCTCAAGCTGCTTCCCTGTGTCTTAGGTGAGTGGGTTACCAACTCCAGACCTGACGTGGCTCCTGAATGGCAAACCTGTGCTCCCAGATGGCAGACACAAGATGCTGGTCAGAGAGACTGGAGTGCACTCTCTGCTCATCGATCCTCTCTCCCAAAGTGATGCTGGAACTTATACTTGCCTTGCCACTAACAAAACAGGGCAAAACTCATTTAGCCTGGAGCTCACTGTTGTAGGTAAGAAGCACTGAAAAATGAATCTCAATGATGAAGTTATCTGTATGCATTTCTTCAAACTTACCTTACATGGTTTCCCTACAGACAAGTATAGATAAATAGTAAATGCACAGAGAGTAGGAGAATCCAATAGCTGCAGATAAGATACGTAATTTTTATAGATATATTTCCCTCCTCAGATGATGGAGGAAACCTGGTGTTCAGATGAGTGCACGTGTGTTACTAAGGGAGTGCCATAAGAGTTCTCCCTCATTATCACCCTTCCTCTCTTGCCTGAGCAAAATGACATTATTAACTTTCTCCCCAGAAAATGCTTAGGGTTTGAATTCATAATATAGATGTTGAGTTATCCCAGATTTCAGCCCAAATTTTATTGGTTTAAAAATGTTTTTAAATAGAAAAATTTAATCTGAAGACTGCTCTTTAATAAAGCCTTAAAAGATGTGAGATGTTGAAATTTATAGATCTGGTATTAATTTCCTACAATGGTAGTATGTTTAGACCACTAGACATGCTTATATTCTTTTATGAACTTCAGTTCTGCCTATTATTTACTTTATGTTCCCTTACAGAGGCTATGTCATGGCATTTCACTTCCCTTCCAACATCCCACTAAAACTGCACCACCGATTTTGGTATCACAAGAATAATTTTTCTTGTTGTTGAATAACTCTTTTTCCAGCAAAGGAAGTAAAAAGAGCTCCCATGTTTCTGGAGAAGCTTCAGAACTGTGGTGTTCCGGAAGGCTACCCCGTCAGATTAGAGTGCAGAGTTGTGGGAATGCCACCTCCCATATTTTATTGGAAGAAAGATAATGAGACCATCCCATCAAACAGAGAGAGGATGAGGTACTGTACCCTAACGCCCACGCCTGAAGTTTCTTGTGGCTGGACCAGCTGCTTCCATGAAAACCTCTGTGATAAGTACTTTATGACAACTTCTTTCACCCACATGAAGCTGCATAGATCTTGCCTCCCTGTGGAGTGAACAATGGCTGTTTCCTTGGTTCAGAACACAGGCACAATGCCCCACTGCCTCAGAGAGTGGGGACAGAGGCTGCAGGCCACGGGCCTGACAGAGCGTATGAATCCCCGTATCAAATATACTCTGACATGGTATTTTAATACATTTCAGCACCTTATTCTCACTAAGTTATTTTTTCCCAGTTCAGTTCCAACTAGGTATGAATTCAAACTCGGAACAGTTTCAGTGCCCCAGAGCATGGGGTAATAGAGAGTTTAACATGTCAGACAGAGAAACTTAACAAGGTTGGTCACAAACAAAAGCAAAGACTTTGATCCATGCTTACAAAATACAACCTGAACGTTCAGGTTCAGCTCTTGCAGTCAAATGCATCACTATTTTTTAATTTTTGAAAAGATAAGCTGATGAAACAATGTGCCTGGCTGTAATTAATGACAAATTAAGTGCTTTTTTTTAAAAAGATTTCTATTTTAACATATATCTGATTTTTAGTATTTTATTTCACTCGGTTCCAACTAACAACTTGATTCAGTCACTGGACCTTTGAGGTCAGCTTCAAGAGGTACCAGCCCTTGACACACATACCTGCAGGCTATCAGCACAGAAAGCTGGCTCTGCAGCAGCACCTGTTAGGGATGGACACCAACCACAAGGGAAAGCATTCTTAGAAAACTCTTTCAGTGGTCACCATGTCCTCACCCAGAGACTGCTGTCCCTCTCCAAAAACCCCACCTAACCCTGACCTTCTACAGCCTGTAGTCTGTATGGTGTGGGCCCAGTCCTGTTTAATATCTTTACAGATAATCTGGAGGAGGGGATTGAGTCTGCCATTAGCAAATTCATGGACTACACCATATAGATGTTCCCTTTTCATAGGGATTGTGGTTATACACATGCACATACTGTAGTTAGTGGAAAATTACTAACTGTCCTAAAATGCCACATTTCCAGTTGTTTCACAGAAGGTTAGAAAACAACTTTTTGCTTCAGCTCAGCAGAGGAATGGCCAAGGGAAACCTCCCACACCCCACAGTGCCAGGAGCAAGCATAAGGGTTGTGACAGCTCTGCTATTTCAGCCAGTTGAGACCAGAAAGCCCAAAGGCTTCCAGTGGCTCTGCACAGACCCACGGGCAGCACTGTCCCTGTTCGTCCCTATCTTGCCTCACTGTTGCCTTCCTGCCTGAAGCCAAGAGAGGTTTTCGGACACAACAAGGACACACACCAGCTCCTGTACTGCTGCACCCCTGCATAAAGCAAATCGTGCAGGGAGCAAAGGGTGAATGTTCCCTTTTTTATTAGAGCTATTGGAAGCACAAAATGTCTTTGTCCTGCAAGTCCATGGTTTCATTCCAGTTCATACAGAAACAAAATGGCAAATTTCAGAACATCCTGGAACTTCAAGTGTTCTGAAGTGCTCATCTCACACCTCTTCCTTTATAATGAGAGAAACACTTGGGTTGATAAAAAGGACCAGCCTCAGCCTAGAGAGCAGAGGAGTCTCATTTCTGTTATATCCTGCTGAAAAGTTTTTCCTGGAAATTGCAGCCACAAAGTCTTAGATCACTGGAGAGCAAAGGAAGTGGAGGGAACAATGAAGCAGGTTTCCTTCTGAGTGTTGGTTAAACCAATCTTTCTGATTTTCCCACTTGGTCATTTTCTCATAGAAAAGGGTACCCCAAGAAAGTTTCTGACTGGCTCTGGTTGCTGTTGTGAAAAATATAACAACTTTGTAGACGTGCTCTTGGTATTTTGTTATGTTCTTGTTCCAGCTTCTGAACTAGGAAAAACTACAGTCTGATTGTGCAGCAGCTTTGCATAGGTTTAGCTCATTAGTATTCAATAATAATGCTAATATTAACATACACAGAGTAACAATTCAGCTCCCACTGTCATACCATGGCTGTGCACAACTGAGAGAAGCCAGAACAGATCTGAGATTTCCTGATCATTGTTTGAGGCCATACTGAAAGCCAATCTATTGACTGTAGACTGCTACCTCTTTGTGAATAGAGATGAGAACGTATCTGTTTCATATTTGATATACATAGTTGGAAATCTGAAAGTTGATGTGCTTTGAGACATTCTGATTCCCAGACACTTGTTTTCCAGCATGCATCAAGATACAACGGGGTACGTCTGCCTCCTGATCCAGCCTGCCAAGAAAGCAGATGCTGGCTGGTACACCTTGTCTGCAAAGAATGAAGCTGGCATTGTCTCCTGTACTGCTCGGCTTGACATATATGGTAGGTATTGGCTGGGAAAGAAAACAAGGCCCCGACTACTTCTTAGTCTGGCTTTGGCAAGGATTGGAAATCAGTGTCACGGCAGGGCCACAGCTTAATAAGGCCCCCAAAGAGATATAATTATACAGCTAAAGGGCCAAACTAGCTCTGCTGCATCGGCGCAAAGGAGCGTAAGGACAAAAAGCCAAAGCAGGAGTTTTGCACAATATTCTCTACTCCCATTTTCCACCTCCCAGAATCCCTAGACACATAAGCATATATTTTCGAGTTGAACCTTAACTCTACTGCCTCTGACGTGTCTGTGCTACAGCCCTGACCTCACAGAGCACACAAGAAAGCAGAATCCTTCTTCCACAGGGCACAGGGGGTACAAACCAAGCCTAACTGATGGGGACTACTTTACATCCAATACATTTGTCTAGGACTCAGAAAGCCCCAGCCCACTTCAAGAACTACAGCACACCATTTAACTGTTATCTCTGCAGGATGGAACGGAAAAAGCAGAGTATTTTGAGCACTTAAGCAGCATAATAAAACAGAAAGCATGTTCCACAAACTGTATTTTATATATATATATGTAAGAGGTTGGATTAGAACCAGACCCTTAAAAGAAAAAAAAAAAGAGCCCATGTTTTCAAACTCATATTTCTATTTTGTTTTTTGAACCCCACCTAATTATCGGAAGTAAGCCATCAGTGCATCTCTGTCAGCCTCCTGCCACCTTGTGGTGATAAGGCCAATTGTAATGGAAGGCTCAAGAGAGGGCTAGGGGAAAGATGATTTAAGAAAGGTGAAACAAAATGTTAAAATCCCTTAGGTATCTAAACGTTGAAAGACAAATTTTCAAATGAAAGATTGAAGGCACAAACAGGAAAAATACAGAAATCAAGAAATACTTCCCAATTCAAACCACATTTTCTAAGATATGCAATTCACACCCCAAAATGAGTGACAGAAGTCATTTTTCTTTGTGCTATTTTGAATGGGTGGGCTCGAGAGATTGAAGGTGTGGTCTGATATTTGCAATTCTGCGTGCAAAGGAAAATAATAATGAGTAAATAATGAGTTCAAGTAGAAACAAATTGGGCGCTGTAAGAAAAAAAAGGCGGCTGTTTTTTAAATCTTTCCAGATAGGGTCAAAATTCAGCATGGAAATCTTCACCATGGAAAGACATTTCCTATCAATGCTTAACAAGTAGATTGTTGTCTCCCACACTAAGTTACCTCAGAGCATTGGAGTCTGATCTTGACTTCCATTTTCATACCCTTTCATTTGAACTGCTGACAGGTATGTCTATCTAATTTGGGTGCAGACCTATATGGATAAACACTGGCAAAGATAATAGAATTTTCCCTTGTCTGAATGCTTTAGGGATAACAACTACTAGATATTATGTAATACAATATTTTTACAAAATTTTAGCAGTATTTGTTCATATGGGAACATGCAAAATGATACTTTTAAATTACTGAATATGTGTCTTTGGATTACATTTCTCTCAGAATTTAAAAAAAATCTAGAAAACATGTTAGTAGTTGTAACTGCTACGGGGCAATAAAAATTGTAATCACTTCCTGAAGTGATTACATGAATGAAGAAAAGTCTTTCAGAGGATGAAGCAGTACAGAATCAGACCCCTGGCCACTTTGTTCATCTCTCTTCATGCTATGTATATTTTTAGTTTTGATTGCAAGGGCTTTGGAGAAGGCTCCAAAGACTCAACCATTAAATTTTGGACTTTGTGAAATCAATGCAAACATTGCCATTGAATTGAACAGGGATGACATTTTATCTGTAGACTTCAACAGAACTGCTGAACATACAAACAATGCCAATGATAGATAATATTTGAAAGAGCAGACCCTAACCCAGAAAGAACAGTGCTGTGTTCTCTTCAAGGATGTCAGAAGCAACTTTCCAGGTGTGTGTATTGAATCCCATTGTTTCTCTGTGACCCAAACTAGAGGTTTCTACAACCCATTGTGTTTCTCTTGCTCCAGCTCAGTGGCACCGTCAAATTCCACAAGCACTCAAGCTCCGCCCCGGGGGCAGCCGCTACACAAACCTCAGCAGCCAAGGACTCGACATCTTCTCTGCCTTTCCAGCTCCTGAGAGCCCTATGCTGTTTTCATCCTCAACCCAAAAGTTGGTGGAGAGTGAAGAACTTTGAAAAACGAACACTTGTTCCAGTTGCACCTGCGGAGATACTTAGAACTGTGAAAAACTAAACAATAATAAAAAAAGAGGTACAACTCACGATGCTCAAGGTTTACAAGCAACTTGTTTGTAATTAAGTGTTCTGCTGCTGCAAATGCTGCAAGTAAGATACCGTACAAGACTTGTGCGTATGATTTTAATGCAGGATAATTGTGGTATGGAGTGTTGTGCAATAAATTCAGTACTGTGTAGTTTGCTAAGAATTACATAGTAAACATAGTTTTCAGCACCTAAAAGCCAATACCACTTTAACTTCTTGAATTAGAGCTACTGCACTGTAGCTGCCATGGTAAGGATTGATGATGATCAGCTGGAATACTGCCAGTGAAAACACTGACATCACAGTAACACCAATCCTGAACGAGGGTAAACAACAAGACTTTGAATGTAATTTTAAAAACATGCCAAATAATCACAAAGCACAAGTTAAATGCAAAAGATGTAACTCATTTTTTAATATGATTATTATGCCAGGCTATTCTAGAATTTTTGAACTCCAGACTAGATAAATATAGCATTTCATGTAGGTACAGCTGTATACCCTAAATATTTATATCTGTGTGTGTGTGTACTCCTGGTGTAAGGGTTCATAAAATAAGGTACAGGGCATGTGCATAAGGCACATAGGAAATGGAAATTCCTCTTGTCTGAAGCATGTTCTCTTGAGCCCGTAGCTGAAACTATTTTCCAGATGTGCTTCATACTTTTTTTCTTTACCATGTTAGTGATCCTCTGACTTTAACACAGATGATACCAAACTTGTCACTTCATGGCTTTTAAATATCAGTCTCTTTTTCCTAATTCTTAATGTGCATCTACCATCTAGCTCATTTTATAGCTGAATGGAAAGGAATTGTGACCTGGTAAATTTTCACCACCATTTAAGAAACAATCACAAGTGTGGTGTCTAATAGGAAGACAAAAAATTCTGTTAATATACAAAAGTTAAGAAGTTAAGCAACAGTTCTATGCAAAAGCTAAAAAAACCCAACAGTAGTAATAAATAAGGCAAATTAATGAAAGCTCAACAGAAGATGTTAAGTAAGAACACTTAACGATTGTTTTAAATATATTTGGCATCTATACACTGACATTAATACCCCCAGCTGTTAGAATCTGTGAATGTTTAAGATGTTTTCCTGCATCTTTAAATTACTGCTAACCCTCTCCTCCAGACATTGTTTTCAAGCAGTTCTTACTGCTTTCAACATGGCTGCAGAATGCAACAAAGCCATGATCAAAGTCATAGAGATGAAAAAAAAAAAAATTAACAGGTACTTTCATTTTAGACTATGTTTGGGGTTTCTTCAAATTTAAAATTTTAACTTTAAAAAATTCCATATGCAAAGAAAACAATGAAGAGTTATGTTAAGAGCAAAAGAATATTGGATATAGCCAGAGACTGACAAAGAGAACACCTGTCACTGAGCTTCCCACAAACACAGCTTCTGTAGTTCCTAACTGTTGATACCCTCAGGATTTAGAGGAAGTCAATTTCTTGTGCTATTTACTTCCCACTTGAGTGAACACCATAAAATAAAACCATCGTTATAACTCTCATACTTTTCTTAGAAACCTCAGGCAACTTAACCCAGACTGGACAGACAAGAAAGCTAAAACTCAGTCTTATCCCAAGAGTTAAAACAAGGTGCAGGTATTTCCATGGGAAAGCAGATGCTGCCCACGTTGTACTTCCCTGGCAAACCAAATAAAACTCATGGCTATTAAAAGTGATGCAGTGAGTTAAGTGACTTCAGTAATGAGATGCACAACTGAAAGATTCTGTGGGTCTGATCTTCTAGGACAGAGAATGTACTGCTCCTGTTACCTTCACTTGGTTTTTAGGATGGCTTAGGGATTCCAAAACTACATCCAGAATTTCAGATTTCCCATATTAGTTACTACTGTTGGAAAAATAATCCAAGAAAAGTTACTGGATTTTGCTTGCTTAATTCAGTGCTGTTGGGAAACGGAAAGGGAGGAAATTAAGACACAAAAGTTCAAACTCACATCAACAGCCCTGGTCTTCCCATTATTTCACAAATCAGGGAGTAGGTTTTGATCTCTAGTATTCCAGGTTGTATATTGGCCATCAGGCTTTATCCCTAAGCATAAGCTTAGGCAAGAGATTGCCTGCTTGGAAGTGACCTGTGGGCCCTTTTCCTGGCTGAGAATGAGGGGTTGGACCATATGACCCCTGAGCTTTCTTCAGACCTAAATCACTCTATGCCTCCTAAATGATTTTATTTTCCACTGCCTGTCTAAATATCCTACCTGGATTAAGTTACCTGTCAGCTGAGTAGAAACTAAAAATTCAAGCAAGCACAAACTTTTCCTTTTTGCTGGAATCTAACCTATTAGGCAAGTCCAGCTACAAGAGTTCTTCACACAGGGTAGACGAGAGGAATGCTAGTCCTCACCACTGACAAGTACCTAGTTACCCAAATCATACTGACCAGTATTAGTGACAGCAGTAATGGTTTTCACATTTTACATCATCAGACACTGCACCCAAAAATTCATTGCAAATTAAAAGCAAAGTGCGCAGTGCAAACATAAAAACCGTATCTCTTCACCTCTTCTCTGCAATATCAGTGGAGTGTCTCCAAACTTGCATCATTATAACCTGAGTGTGAGTCTCATTTTAGTTTTCTCCTAGAGACTGGCTGATTTTCTCAGCTGCAGTGATGTTCAAGGTGATTTTTCCCACAAACAATCTGAAGAAAGAATTTAAACAATTCTCCACAGCTGGTGATTATTATCTTGTTTACATGTGGAGAAGTGTTGATTTTAATTAACCAATCATAGTAATAATGTATTAATCAAGGACCAATTAGGTCCAGCTCTGTCCTTTCACTCTATAAAAGAAACTTTGTTTGTTTAATAAAGTAAGTATTCAGCCTACTTACTACACCGTGAAGTCTATCTCAGTCTTTTCATGTCCAACAGCAACACCTGAGCTGACATGGTGACCATTGAGTGGTACAATGTTTCGTAAAATGCACATTCAGTTCTTTGGAAGTGGGAGGACAAGAAGCTGAAAGACTTCTCCCAAAGATCTGTGTAAGAAGGATTAATCCTTAGTCATTCAAGAAGGGCCCCCAGAAATCTCAGTGAGAGCCAGGCTACAGAAAGTAGATCACCAAAAATGTGTAAGATTAATTATAATATTCTTTCCTGAACAGTATTTCCTGGCAAAAAGATCAAAACCCTTCACATTTTCCTACAAAATGCAGAAGTCAGCAAGTTCAATTCCTTTCAGTAGCTCTGATAAAAACAAACACACACTCTGATCCCAAATGGTCTGTAGTTGTTACATTTTGTTCCTTAAGTGCTACAGGACATTTCTCCTCTGCATGTCCTGAGCCCATGAAGTGAGCATGGAAGTCAATGGTGTTTAACAAGTGCTATTGCTGTGCTCATCACAAGGAAGACCTTGCAAGGAAACGACACCAAAGTTACGTTCATGTTGTTAAGTGGTGGAAAAGACAAGGCAAAAAGGCCTGTGGAAGAGAAGGACAGTAGGACAGTCCTGTGTTGCCACCCCGTGTCAGGATGTGCTAGAGCCACTCTGCTCCCTCCTGAACAACCTGCCTGCTCATTGCTGGTCTTCACCAAATAACCAGTTCCACTTCACACCAACAAAACTTTCCATTCTCTTATTCAGGGCAGGCTACCACAGCAACAAAACTTAATGTCAGACCTTCCACTGAAGTCACTGTTAGTTATTAACTTCCAAAAGTCCATGAAACCACCCCAACGTGGAGCATAATGCTGTGTAAGTGTGATACAGAAACGCTCAGGTTTGTAACCTCTCAAGCGTTCACCGATTCACAATCTTGTAGGTTTATTTAGTTTCCCATTTCCTCCGAGTTCTGGTTGTGTATAAAACCAATCAGGGGCACGGTATATTGCAAACTAGAGCAGAAATGACATCTTTTGTGTAGCAATTCTAGATTTCAAAAAGTGTTACTTCTGCTTTGAACTTTTGGTCCAGATTGATGCAAACGCAGCCTGCAGCAGCATTACATACGGGTCTGCACTGGTATCATTGGACCTCTTGCCTTAAAACCACTGGATTGAGTTCCTTGCTTCCACGTGGAAGGTGGAGCAACCCTTCTGAACGCCTTACATCTGCTAACACGAGGAGATGAGAGCACACACTGCAAAAAGGAAAACCCAAGTCTGCAGTGTTCATCTCAATATGTAAACAACCGCCAGTCCCAATTGTTTACAGTAATTGTAGGTACTTCAACCAATGAATCTGGAATACAGATTCCTGTGAGAACAGTGTTCTTAATGCTACCAAGTTTAAAAGCACTAGTTTCTGAAAAATGTCTTTACAAAACCTAATGAAATCTTTGTACTGTTCATACCCGAGAAGAGATTCATTGATAACTGCCTTATTATTTCCAATACAAAAATGTTCACTTTGAGCCTTAAAATCCTAGTTAGTATTTCTTCTTGATTAAAGTTGATTTGTTTTTTTCCAGAGTCATTCTCATTGGGAAGAAAAATGCTCATGTCAGTTTTGTAGTACATTTTAAGTGCACGAGAAAGGAAAAAAAAACAAACATCTGCCTGTTCAGTAATGTATTTCCCTTCATCTCACCTGAACTTAAATAAATGCTTCAGAGCTGCATACAAGACTGTGTCCTTCACGTGTTCAAATAATTGTGAAAATGTGCAACAACACCAGAAGTTTTCTCAGAACTTTGCTGTGACAGCTGATTAATGAAATCAGACTTTACATTATTTAGAAGGAAATCATAAATATTGCCAAGTTATAGACTAGCCCCGCTTCTAGCAGGTAGCTGTGAAATAAAGTGGTTGCTTTTTTAAACAATTCTTGACACCAGTCCCCAACTGGTTTTAAAATAAACTCCTACCTACAGTCTGCCATAGCTGAACTCCACTGTGTCTCAGAAATTCATTCAGAGTCTGCCTGTCCCACTGTTCACCTGGCCCCCACCCTGCCCTGGAACACCTGCTTGCTGAATACAGACCAGCACTGCTGCAAGCCTCTGTGCATTCAGGCAAAGGGGCCTGGCACAGAGCACTGATCTTTTCAACCCCTGGCTGTGCATCCAGCACTTGAACAGGAAAATCTGAATGAGGGCAAATCAAACACATGAACCACACTGAAGTTCACTCTTCCCGATGCATGCCTTCAATAATTGAGCATCCTTCTTCGTGCAAGGGTCCATCAGTACATTTTGGAATGGGTTTTAAATGAGCTGCAGATGCAAACCGAACACTTGAAGGAAGCTAGATCTCACAGCTCACATACAGAAGAGAACAGGACCAAAAAAAGGATGAGTCCTGTCACTTTTGCTCTCCCATGTAACCATGTTTTCTCCATTCCCCCCCGATTTCCATGTACTTCATTTCTTAAGAAGTGTTCTTAAAACAATTTTAGCTCAGTACAGCTCCGCGAGCTAAAGTGGCTCCTTCACATTTTATCATTTCCTCCAAGCAACAAAAGTTGCTTCTATTAATGCCTTTATACATCAACTCCACTATAAGGAACCATTTATTGCATAATCAAAAGAAACCTTGGGCCATATGTGTGTGAATTGGAGTTCTCCATTTATAACAGTGGGAATTCTGTTCAGAAACTGACCATCCTTTAGGACCACACAGTCTGTTAGTAACAGGAAACATGGTTTTGTAAAGAAATGGAAAAACACTGAGGACAATCTGAAATGTTAGAAAAAAAATTATTACTGTGCACCCCAGGCTGCAGGAAGCCAGTCAAAAATGACCTTCTTATTCCTTGGAGCTACATATGCAGACACTTCAAGCAAATTTCGTAAGATATATTTTGTGTGCTAATTTCTGTACAAATGAAAAGTGAACTACGAATTAGAAAAAAAAAAGTAAACAAAATTAAAATGTAGTCTTTAGTAGAAGAGGCATTTAAATATTACACACGGGGTTGGTTAGGGGTTTTGAAACCAGGTTTGCTTGAAATGTAGTTAAAGTTTAAAACATAGATCATTTTTTAAGAAGTCCACAAGTACCAGGTGAAATCAACATTTGTTGTAAGATATCTGTGTAGAGGAAACACTGGACAGCTTCTTCCATGAATAAACACATCTTCATCCTCAGTGCACTTGGTTTTTTCCCTATTTCGTAGAAGAGTTGAACATATTTAGAGCAAAAAGCAGCTCTCCTGTGAATTATTTTAAAAATCTGGGTAAATTTCACTCCTAAACTATACAAAAACCAGATCTACATCTATATTGTTTAGCTCAAATAGCTGGAATCCCAAGAGTAAGGGTACCTACGTTAAGGCAAAAGCTTCCTTTGGCAAATCAATTCCTTTGACCTGGAAATAGTACTTTTTTTCAATTTGTTCCTCGTGAATCCCATCACAGCAGCAACTTCCACAAAGATTTCACAAGGAAAGTTTTACTCAATAAGAGAGAGGGAGTGAGCTAAATATTGAAATACCTAATGATACTCATGCTTCCCCACAGGAGGAAGCTGCAACATCATTGACTTTACAACTGTAGAGCTGAGGTCAGTCACATTTTTACTTTGAAGAATGGGTACTGTAGCACCATTTCAGAATTCCAGTCAAGAACAGAGACTTGCCCTGTGTGTATGTATAGTAGAAGATGGACTGTGCACTAAATACCTTATAAACGGTGAGATGGAAGACCAAAGCCTAAAAAATTGGAATGAATGGAAGTTGAAAGACATGCTGATGATGAGGAAGAAAGCAGTGACTTTTCATTACTAACATACATTTTGGGAATGTGCTACCCTAATTCTGCTTTTAGCTGCTGCAAAGTCAAATGCCACTCTAGTTCCGAGCTCAAAAATACCTCTGGGCATGTCAAAACAGGGTGATATGATTAAAAGAATCATAGAAGCAGAGTAGCTGTAGCTTCAAATAGAAAACCCTGCAGAAAGTCCTTTCAGAAAAGTAGAGGTTAATATCCCACAAATAATTCATCAGAATTTCACACTGAGTTTCAATAGTGAAACACATATCTGTAGAGTATGCAAGACATATTTAATGAAGCATTTGTCATCCCCAATGCTCCCACCATAACGTGGTTCTAGAATTACAGTGATAACTGGACAGACGGATCAGGTGTAGTACTGGTATTACAAACAAAAGTATTTCAGGTTTGCAGTGCTTTTGTGTGACAAAGATTTATGAGCAGACAAAACTCAGCCTCTAAGAACACACCAAACTCTGAGCATCTAGGCTTTTGCTTATCTGGAGGCCTAATAGAAGCCATAATTATTTAAGGGGAGATGGTATGAAATGCCCACACCAGCAAAGTACAGTACAGAAGGTGGCTCAGAGCCATTACCTGACCAACATCAGTCAGTGGGGAACAAATAATTGGGAGCAATAATCAAACCCAAGTCAAACTGTCAAGTTTACATTTCACAAATGTCACTGAAGTATTTGTAAAGGAAAGCTATGAAACTAAATCAAGGATTTACTGAATAGTTGTTGCTTTTGAGAAGTCCCAATCAGCATGGATATTATCTGCTTTTCAAACTGCACTCAGAAAGAATTTTTAATGATCAAAGTTTGCCATCACCTCAACAGACTCCCCAAAAGGCTTTGACAGATAATCAACAGACAGACAGTTGTCTGTACACTACACAGAATTTACTCTGCTGCCTTCACTGCTACAGTAAACTGAAAATCCCAAATTCAACACTGCACCCTCCCAAGAAACAAAACCAGTGCAGCCTTAGACAAAACCACAATTTTCACAGCAGCAATATTGCTAATTATAAATAAAGGTATCAATAACATTCACATTAGCACAACAAAATGTATGAGAATGGGGATTACAGGGGATTCCAACCTTAACCACAGCGTTCAGCAGCAGACATTGATACCATGACCTGATTTATAAGTGCTCACTACCTACATACTGCACTGAAGCACTTTGCAGGGCTTCAGTTTCAATTCTTAATAACTTTTGGTAACATGAGCATAGATATTTTATGGTTTCTGTTTCTTTGTTCCTCTTTATGAGAGTTTACTACCGTTTAATCATTCCTTGCACACTAATCCATTTTTTTTTAACTATATCATCATATGCAGTAGAAAATAAAGTACAATACTGCATGGAAGAAACAAAATTGGAAGAGAAATGGCTGTTAAGTACTTTTCCTTGAATTACTGCAATGTCATGTCCCAGAAAAAACAAATCATATGCCAGTAGCACAGAAGCATCAGTCGTGTTCTTGCACTCTTATTCTGGCATTTATCCTTTTGAACTGTATTTGCCTTCACACCTCAGCTTTAGGCAATCTTTCACTAATCCAAGCTTTCCATATCATATAATCACATGATTTATTTGCATCCTATTCCTGTTTCAGTATGGAAAACCCACTGCTGTGTTAGCAGTGCAGGGGAGACTGCCTGCCTGAAGTTTACAGCTAATACATTAGGGTAAGATAGCACATCATTTAATTAAGAATTGTATTCATTGTTATTACATACATAAACTTGCTAATTAATGGTAAGTAATATTCACACAACATTAATATGATGGACAACAGTTATTTCTACTGTCTGAGTAACATGACTTCATATCTCTGAGGTTGAATCCACTTTCTAATTGCTGATTAGATCTTTAGACCTAACGTAATTCACACAAAGGCCCCCATTTAATAATTAATACTATTCATTACCTTTAAAGAGGCTAAATATACATTTAAAAACCCATTCCTGAAAGCCAGTGTTTAAGGAGAGAGTTGCTCAGAATAAAGAGTGTGTTTAAGCTGGCCTGAAAGGCAGCCTCCACGCCAGGAACCACCCAACTCCCAGGCCAGGAGACACGGGAGCCCATACCAGTGACCGAGGGACAGGCACACAGGGAGGGCAGGTCTCTGCACTGAACTGCTCCTGCAGCACAGTCCCTCTTCCCCCAAACACGGCTTAGCTCCTATGAATGCCTTTGTTCTTCTCTGAAAGCTGCTTAATTGTCGTAAATAACTCCTATCAAAGCTATTCATTTGTCATTTGAAAGAATCCAAAAATATAAGACATGGCAGCAGCCAGCAGGGGACCCGCAAGCCTTCCCTGTTGGCAATCCACCACCAGCTGCTGTGGGACAGCAGCTCCCCTTCTCCTTCCCTCTCTGGGCTAACACCAGGGAGGGCTTTTCTCTGCAATCTCTCCTCAGCAGCACCAGCAGAAGCACCCTTCAGCTCCCCAGTCTGCTGTCACCACAGCAGGCACTGACAGCTGAGCCCCTGCAGACTCTGCACCCTGCTACAAACACATGTGCTTCCCCAGTCATCCTCCTAGTCTTTTTATCTTCCCAACCTCCTTTCCTCTTCTGCCTTTTGTCCCCAGACCTCTCTATCCCCCACAAGTGAAAAAGCAAGTGAAAAACAGGCCATTCAGCACATCACCTGGGCTGACATGAATCTGCAAGAATGCTCCATAATTTTTTCCCAAACTCGTACATAAAATAGACTCCTTATTGTAGCTGGGAAGAAAATATCATTTGCTGGTCGGTTCTTCAGCACATTAAATTGCCAGGGTTGTGATAGTAGTTTAACATTTGGGGCAGAAAATTCACTAGTAAGCAATTCCCAGGGTAGGAATTCCAGATATTTGGTGAGGACATAGCATAGAAAACACTTTATTTATGATTTACAAAATCTGTTCTTGTTTCCAGATAACATAAGATTAAAAAATAAAATCCTGTCATTTAAAGCCTACAAAAACCTCGAAGCTTACATTATTTTCACGCAAGCATTCTCATTTGTGGTATACAGTCACACATGCTTTTACAACCACTGAAAATAAAACATTCCTTCCATGACTTGAAACCAGCTCTTTTTCGAGCATACAAGAGACACCATAAATAGGATTAAAGCAAACCTACACAACTTTGGAACCCATATGTCAAACTTACAAAGTTTAAGAAAGTTAGTTCTCTGAGGACTAGAACTTCAATACATTATAAAACCTTTTCCATGTGAACCATTTATGTGAAAAGAAACTAAAGAACAACTTTAAAGCTGACATGAAAACATGGAACGAAGTTAATTTCTGGTGCTATTCCATTCAGTTACACCATGGGTCAACTTGCCCTATGATCTGTAGAAACACTGTCATGATTCATCACAGTTAAAAAAACACCAAAAACTTATTTAATTAAAGCATCAAATACACTAGATAAATTAGGAAACAATTGTCAGAGATATTTTAAATTAAAAGTATAATTTCCACCAGCATTAAATAAATTCAATCATCTTAAATGCCTTTTGATTTTGTGTTCTCAGAGCAAATTTATTTTGTCAAATTACTATAAGATGCAAACAAGAATGAGCTATTATAATGCCAATATTACCTTAGTCAAGCAGATTAACTCTTGCTAATTATTAAATTACACATCTGGCCTGCTGCATATTCTTAGCTGGCAACAAGTTCTAATTAGCTATTTGGAAGTGCTCAGGGTGGTAGCTGAACACTCTCGGTGCGTAAGGATCGCTGTCCGCCGCGGGTTTCTGTGCCGGGTAGTGGTGGTAGCTGTCGGCATGGAAGTGCTCACAGTGCAGGCTAATCCACTCCCGCTCAGTACTGTACCTTTCAGCTTCAGCAAGGATCCTGGTCAGAGCCATGATGTAGCTCAGAGCCATCTGCAGGGTCTCATACTTGGACAGTTTCTTATCCTGGCCCCACTGCGGAACCACCTTTCTCAGGCGATCGAAGGCCGTGTTCAGTCCCTGCATCCTCCTCCTCTCACGGGCATTGGCAGCCAGTCTCCTCTTGGCAGCGTTCTCCATCCTTTCCGAACTGCACTTCACGACACAGCCTGCTCCGCTTCTGCACGGCGTGTCTGACTCCACACCCGAGTCCAGGTGACTGGATTTACAGGTTTTCATATTTGATGCAGCTTCACTTTCACACACAGAAAGATCACCTAGCAAAAATTTGGTATCTAAAAAATGGTAAGGAAAGCTCTCATGGAGTAGTCTTCGTACCTCTTGAATCTGTTTCCCGATATCAATTATGGAGTATTTTTCTTGGCTTCTAAAAAATAAATATAATAAAATAGAAGTTCTTCTGGTTCTTCTGGAAATGTCTGAAAATTGTTTCTTATCGTTGAAAGAAAGAATGAAGCATTTTTTATGTCTTATGCTTTCATTCTTTTAATTTCTTTAATCTCAAAGAGAGAGAGAAAACAATGAAATCTCCATTCTCAAAATGTGTGTTACTGAAGAAAACAGTCCGTTTAATCCAAGAAGGATCTTACTGCATTACAGGCACAACAACTCCAAATGGCTGTCTCAAATGGGAGAAGTTCTGATTCAGTTCAGGAGAGTATTTTGCGATGGTGAAGGGTTGTGATCTGAAGATCTAACTTCCTAAGAGAGATCTCTTTTTCCTTGGCTCCTGCTGGCCAGCAACGATCGTGTCGAGCGGACAAGATGAGGCTTTATAGCAAGTGCAAAAGCTAAACAGGTGGTAGCAGGTGGGCGGGCGGCACGCTGCTGCCATCCCAGCACCTTCCCACCCTGGGAACTACAGGGGGAAAAAAAGCCAAACAGTGAAATCCCAACATTACAGCCTTCATCTGGTGAGAAGTCTTCCAAAGCCATTCTGTCCAGCCCTAACTTGCCATCTGGAGCAGTGTCTGGCTGGCCCCACAAGACTCTGGGCAGTTAAGCAAAAGCTCCTTTCAATAGATAATCGGTTGCAACCCAGGGAAAAAGAAATCTTTGTGCATTGTAGTATTTGTACATTAAAACACGTGAAAATTCTGGCTAAGTATTGAGGATAGAAGAAATAACTGTATTAATGAAACAGGAGAAAGAGCTAAAAGGTACATGGCCAAGAATACCACTGTTTTGCACATATGGTACCAAAATAAGTAAACTCAAATTATTAGAAACACTCCAGCATTCACAATTTTGTATAAAGTACAAAACATTGCAACCAGAGTAGTATCTTGAGGAAAAAAAAAGGGATTATGTATCTACCTGTCAGCAAACTCCAAGTCATAAAAATAATTTAAATATATTTAAACAGTTAAAATGTAGCTATAGATTTATCTAATAACTGCAAAAATATTTAGATGGGTTATGATAGTTATACACAAAAACAAGTATACAAATCACCTGAAAACTGCCCTTTTTAATACACCCTAATAAAGTATATATGTGTATTTGATGTGAATTAAAGGTGTCTTTTTAGTAATATCTCTAAATAAGTGACAAGAATAAAAGAGGATGTGAAAAACAAATCTTCTTGCTGGCAGCAAGGGACCAATTCTGCTACCAACTGTAATGACAGAGGAGCCACATTGTACATACACCCACCCCCCATAATTAAAACATCTTTCTTTTACTGTGCTTGTATTACTAAAATCATAACTACATAAACTTACAAGGAAATATCATACGATCTTTTTATGATGTACACAAAAGGAAAAAAAAACCTGCCACACAATGATTTATTATCTGTATTGATTTCAAACTTAATTAAATTGTTACCAGCATTCATAAATTAGTAACTTTTTTCATTAGAGACTGAATACTGTATATTTATTTAGAACTATAGCTCAATTGTTTTCATTATGACTCCAGAACTTGGTGTAGTTGTAAACAGATGATTAATCCCTAGCAAAAGCAATGACAATGAAATGAGGTTGAATAATCCAAAAACAATAGGATGCAATTGAACACTCACGGACCTCAGCATGACAGATGTTGGATGTCGGCTGTTACGCCCAGTTGCTCTGCTCTTAATATTCCGCATCCTAATGATCATGAACAGAGATGGTAGTTGGGGTAGGGAGCCTCCATTATTCCATTATCAAAATGTATGCCACTTCTTCAATTTTTAAAGAAGTGCGACTTCATCACGTTTCATTAGAAATGTTCAACTTGGCTATCTGTGTGCGCTGACCTATTCTCCCAAACATAAAGAGCTACTACCACATGCGAAAACGCCACTTTCTGACAGACATTTCTGATTATCTGTGTGAGAACAGCTCACTTCAAAGCCCCACAGAAACATATGTCTTTCCCAAAAGGATCAGCAATTAGAACTTGTGAGATCTCTGTTTCTGAAGATGCTCCATGGGAAGTACCACATGTGCAGTGGAAAAGAAAATCCACATCTTATTTTGATACTATTGCTAAAGTGTATTTTAGTGCTACTGCAGCTTTCTATCCCAAATAAGTTTGTTAGTTAAAACCTTTGTCTCTTACGTTGAATATCAAATAATTTTTCATGTAAAAGAACACCAGAGAATTAAGGTGTTCTTTAAGTTAATAAATACTGTGTGTTCTCATGAAATAGCTGTTACTCAGTTCAGGTAATTAATCACTCTTCATCTTAAGAGTGCTGCTAATGTCATGCCATGAATACAAAAAGCTCCCCTTTAAAACAGAGTACTGTATTTTTTCACTTGGCAGCAGTTTGCTTTTTTTAACTGAATATGTTCTGCCAGTATAAATTACAATTAAGACTTCAAATCTATGGAAAATCACAGTGCTTCAGAAACTTTGTATTTTCCTTCACTAATGCACAGTAACACAGTGCACAGCAGTGCTGGTAATTTCCCCTTCCTAATTGATTCACCACCATTATCATGCTTTGACTAACATACCACTGTAATCTCAAGAGAGAAGCTGTGATTTGTCTCTCCTACTAAACACACTGTAACTTCAATGATTTACTATCAAACCACAGGACAAGAGCCCAGATCCATTTAGACTAATAATGAACTAATAACAGGATTTTATAGCTCATAGGCAAAGCTAAAAAAATGTTGGCTGATCAAAATAATTGCTTTTCATCACTTAGAACACTGTAAAGTTCCTGCTTTATGAAAGTGAAATACCAAAACGTATCAACGTATCAAAACGTATCTTACCCACACCAATCTAGTTCATTTGCACAGGCCCTTGCATAGCCTTATGATAATGTTACCTCAAACTAAAAAAATAATCTGCTTTATTGCTAAGTGAATAAAAGAAAGGGTATCAGTTAGAATTTTCACAGGTTTTCTTCACTCAGTTTGATTTCCTCTATATTTCAGTTTGTCTCAGTTAGTGCTTACGTAATCTTATTCCCTCCTCCCTTCACTTTTAACAATTCCTCATATATATTACTATTTGAAATATTTTTTATTATTATCAATATTATATATTTATTTAATCTTTTTACTATATCCTGATGTGATAAACTGCTGTGGTGCTAAAACCTTTTCTTAAATCCTAACTTATATTAGTTTCATAGGTTTTGTACATCAACAATTTCTCAAAAAATTCTCTTTTACTCTTTTTTTTTCTCATAAGAGAATCTCAAGTCAGAAAAACACCAGAATCACCAGAAAAAAAGTTCTGTGTCTACCCAGTTGCTCGAATTTCAATCTTTGATTTTCTAACTATGCAGGTACCAATTCAGTGCTACCCTGTGATCCTTGCAGCATTATTCCTGAGTCATATTTTAATTCTAAAACAGCATCATTAACCAAAATATTATGTTTCCCTCATACAAAAACAAGAGACAGGTAAGAATGCTATTTCAGTCGTAAACTTTTAGCAACTTCAAGTCACCACCAATATGAGGAAAATAAAGGAGAGTTTCAATCCATCAAAGAAATTAGCTAGTTTCAGGATTTATGACTACATACATAAACCCATTCAAAATTGCCTGCTCACTACCCAAGGTAAAAACTTAGATGCAATTAGTGCAGCACCCACTAAGCTGAATGCCTTTCACCTGTACTGCTATGGAAAAAACAATCTAATTACTTTTATCGGGGATTGACTGGGGCCAGATACTAAATTTAAAATGAAATGAAAGCAATATTTCTGGTAGAAGTCTAATTCCTCCCTACTTTCTCTACCTGTATTTATGAAAATATATACAAGCAATGTATCACAACAAGAATCTTACCTCTCCCTTCTCTCCAGAACTATTTCCTCTCAGGTAGATCCTTTCTAAAAGCCTCAACACTCCTCACCACTGTGGTTCACCCTGAGCAAAGCAGAAACACTGGCATGCTGTAGACTGCCTAATTAAGAGCAGGTGGGTAACTATCAAAATATGACCATCCTTAAGGGCCCAATTTCTTGTAACACTTGACTCAGCTCACAAGACAGGCTAGAAATCCACGGTGTGCAGAAACACTTCTTTTCCTGCCTTGGTTATTTGCATTGTTTTCCCTGTCACAGCTATGGGACTATCCAAAACCAACAATTCGCTAGAGAATGTTGTATCCTGAAGGGACACTTAGTAACTAATACTGGAAATGGAATAACAATCTACAGCTGCAGGAGGAGTTTGCAGTCATTTCACCTGGGGCTTCTGGCCCTGGTACTGGACACTCTTTGCTATAAAGTGCTTAGAACAGTTCACTTTCCTCTTCAGTCTCTCTGGGCTGAGCTCTTCTTTCTAGCAGCTCAAGTAACTGTCCCAACTATACTTCAGGCTCTACTTGCCATCCTGTCCTCCAGTTAAGACTTCTCAATTCACCCATTTCTCTTCTGTTCCACATTATCCTTCTCACTTCCCTCAGGTGAGGCTCAAAAAGCAGAGCTTTCCCCAGTGATCCTGCAGAGAACACCTTCCAACATTTTGTTGGAAAGCATGCTTTTACAACAGGAGGTCAGAAACCTCTTAAAAAACCAAAAAGGAGAAAGGAGTCCTTTTACACGTTACTAGAGGAACAGGTCTTGAACATTTACCTGTTTCTCACCCACATTACGTATTGAATTTGGTTACATTATGTACCTTTGTATACACACACGACAGATCATGAAAGAAGTTTCCACCTAGAATGATACTGCAACCCACTGCACCACTAGAGCCACAAAAAAGCTCTGAAGTATTACAAAGCTAGTGAATTTTCCAAGTATCATATACACCTCATGTGCTTAAAAATACAATTATCTATCAAGGTCAACTGCACCTGCTCAGCAATTTCCAAAAGCTGTCCTGATGTTTTTCACAAGGGAACATACAGACACAATACACCAGGGCACACACGGTGACCTGGCACTATGTTCCCTGGTCACTGCTCCAGCAGAACTCTGCAAGGAAGCTTGGCTGCTGCAGTACTATAGCTGTGGGAGCTTTGTTCCACAGCTGAACCAACTAGTCTGGGTGAAATACTGACTCTCTGTTCATCTTTCAGCTGTCAATTAACTTGATCAGCACTATCTCCAGTACCACCGGGCAATACAAATTAAAAAGAAGTTAAAAATACTTGTTAAGCATTACATAGGCTTTCTGACACAAGCAAGAGCAGAACCCCATCTATTTAAGATATAATCCAGTTTCTTTAAGCACCTTTTATTTTCCTATGTACTCAGTTTCAATGAGACAAGAGTCTTCCAGAGAAGACCTCCCATTGCTATATACCTTGAGACTTATTAACAAGACTATGCATGCTCTGCACCATGAAACAGATGAGGGAAGGAATCTACTTTATCCCCTGACTCCAGACAGGAATTACTGTTTTTATGATCTCTGACAGACGTTTTCCGAACCTGTTCTATAAAACCTCTAACAGGGTGATTAGCAGCACAAGTGATAAATTTTTATCTTTTCATAGATCAGATACCTCAGGATTAGAAAGATTAAGCAGATGGCCAGGATGTACTTCATCAGCTGATTTGACCACATTTCCTCCTAGCAGAAGGAATTACAAACTCAGGACTCTTGGGTTCAGCACCAGATTCTGGAAAGAGCAGTTCTCCAGAGGTTGTTTACCTCTTAGCCCTGAGGATCTTACCTTAGTCATCCCTCTCTTGTGGCCCCTCCCTGTTTTCTAAATTTTTCAGGTGTCTCTCATCCAATTATCACCCTGCCCATCCCTCACACCTGTGCATCACAGTCACCTCTGTAACATACAAGAGGATCTTTGAGGTTACAGTGATGGGAACTCCCATGTTTACTCCCTGTGTCCACTGCCCTCCCAATACAACTGGTTGGTCCTTCTAGCCTCAAACCAGAGATGTTTGTTCCAGAATGATTCTGCAGAGATGGCAACAGCCAAAGCCCAAGTGTTTATGAACCTGCCTGCGTGAACCAGGATGTGTGCACTTGTTTTTAGAACTTTACAAATGGAGCTGAATTTAATGAGATTCTTGCCACTGAAGCGACACCACAGCTACAAATGAAACAAAATCAAAAATCTCAAGCTTGCTGCAAAGAATGGATGAACCAGAATCTTTTAATAGGAAATCAGCTGTGCTCTTCCTTAATCAACAGACATGGTCAGACAGCCTCAAGCAGAGGGTATGATTTGTTATTACATTTTACCTGCTGACAGGTCAGCCTTTTGCTGGATAAGGTGGTGTTATGGCCTTCCTGTCCCTGGGAGCTGCTTGCTCCCAAACACAATCATGGGAGGCAACACAGCAGTCATAGATTCAGTTCCCCACACCAACCTTGTGAAAAAACAATCTTTCTTACCCTGTAGTAAGTTACTCTGAAATTACCTATTTTCTATGACATCAGAAGCACAAGAAACACATTAACATTATTGCAATCACTGCTAAAAAAACCCCTCAATTTAATTTGCTCTACATTCAAAAAAAATACCAAGACCATTCACAAGTTAGCCTTTAAAATTCTTTTTTTTTTTTTTCTTTGGAATTGAGTAGAAAGCCTACAAAAAGTCCTAACAATAGAAACTGAATGGGTAACTATGCTGAGAGACAATATGGAAATTTATCATGGAACAAAATTTCTTCCCTAGAAGACTCTCCCAAGCTGTTGAAGATCATCAAATATCAAGGTGTGAAAACATAACCCCTTTTTATTTTCTGATAAACCTTTTTCTCTTAATATCTGGGGATTGTATTCCTGATACACAGGAGAACTACACTGGTTCATACAGTATCTACAGACTTTAGTATTGGCAATGAACTGACTTAATCACAGGCTATGGAAGAGTGAGCTGTAACAGGAGTGGAGCTTTCCATTTACTCTTGAGGGGACAAAGAGGAGCAGAGAAAGGGAGATATAAAAGGTGTGTCATGGTATCAAAGGACAGGAGTGCAAGAATGTGCTCCCACTGAGTTCCCCAAATACTTCATCAGAAAAAAATCTTATTGACAAGCAAGCAAACAAACAAACAAAAAATACTTGCACTTGCAGATTTTGGTCAAACAAGGAGTTTGATGTACTTCAAAAGCAGGAAAAAAATTTGCAGCATTTTATTACTAAATTACATCCAGTTTTATTAAAACTTTTCTGCATAATTTTAACTGAAAAAAATGCACTCCCTGAGAAAAGACACCATTTCTCTCCCCAGACATGAACACTCCATCTCACTTCCAGTGAGATTCTTTTCCCTCACATGCCAACTGTCCACAGGACATTACCAATGACAGCCACTCTGAACATTCAGCTTTTTATTCCTTCCACCAAGAACACTGATTTTCTCAATTCTTTCCTACAGTGAAAAGTCACTGTCTATTGTCTATTCTCTAACAAGAGGCATAAAGCCCTCAGACTGAAGCTATCTTCTCTGCTCCTGCTGCCACAAAATCCAAGGAGACAAGGAAATGAGTGCTGCAATCCACTCATGGGATATGATGACTCGTGTAGTTCCCATACCATAAAGACTTTGCAACCTGCAACCTGCTTCACTCCAAGTACAGAAATAATCAAAGTGCAGAACAATACAAGGTAGTTTCAGGTTGAAAATGAGTGTTGAAATTGCTGAAAACAGAAATACTTGACCAGTAGACAAAAAACAAAAGCCAGCAGAGAATGGTCCCCGTTTTGAAAAGCAGAAAAGTACACAAGGAAGAAGCTCTGTGTGGGATAACATATAGTATCTAAAGCCAGGAACCTCTAAAGACCTGAGTATATTTAATATTCAGCCCTAAGTAATCTCACTGAATTGAATGGCAGTCTGCTTACAATATTAGACACCAGCACCTGGAATTTCAGGGAAAAGAGAAAAGTGATGAAAGGCAAGGGTTAAAAACAAGGGCCACAAGATGAGATATAAGCAGAGATACAGGCAGGAATAAAAGTGACAATAATAAAACATGGGAAGGTTTCAAGTGGACTGAGCTGCAACAGTTTACAGTGGCAGGAACATACAGTCCCTAAGATTAGAAACTGTCTTTGTTTTATTTCTTCTCAAGCCCTCTGACTGATTGTTGCAACATGGAGAAGAGAATGTAATGCACCTTGGAAATTAATTACAGTTATACAGCTGGTTCCTAGCCAATTAGGAAGAAGAATCTCAAAACTCCTTATCTCCCCTAAACATAATTAATGCTACAGTGAATGTTGCTTGCTTAAAACAAAATTGTGTGTAGATTGTGCCATAGTTTATCGACTAATCAAAATACAAGATGGCATAATGGAGAGAGTGATGCCAAAGGATGCTGTATGCTTTTTATAAAATCATTTTTCACTTCAGAAGGAGTTATTTTCTTGTGTAAACAGGCATAAAATTACTACCCAGTGCCCTGCTTCTCATTGATTTCTACTTGGCACAGTTTGCCAGATGCTGTTTGGTCTAAGTGTTGCCTTGACCTCCACTGGTGACGCTGGCCCCTTTCTGCTTTGTGGCGCAGTATTTTCCCAGCAGGGAGGTCCCACCCTTCTAATAGTTCAGTTGCAACTTTTGCTAAAGGCTCAGAGGTTACCCATATGCTGTAGTGAAGGGGCCAGGCTGGCTGGAATTAACTCAGGAGTGGCGTCCAGCTTTGTGGCTGGAGCTGGCCCAGAGGAGATTATAAATGTCCCAAAACTAATTAAATATTTTGTCTCCTGCTGGTAAACAAAAGCGAACGAGGGCAAAAATACGAAATGCCTGATTTAACTAGGATCTGTAAGTAGCTTGACAACAGCAACCCTGAAGTCAGTGATGCATGATTTAAAAGCCCCTAATGGGTTAAAGCTGTCACACAAATGAGACTTTTGTCGATTATCCTTCAGTTCTTGTATTTGCAAAACGGTTACATAAATGTACTTCCTATCAGTTTTTAGAGCACTTCACACGAGCATTTCTGGGGTAAGAGCTATGCAGTCCAGATATTTATTTGGACGCTTTCTTAACTTTCACTTTTGCACTGAAGAAATACAGAAAGGAAATATAACCACCAAGGAAATAGGTTCAAATAAGAAGTAATAGCATTTTCAGTAACATTTTCAAGGATCTGAACTTTCAAGTGTTGTTTAATAAAAATGGGAGAGAAGAATTCTCTCAGTTAATAGCAGATCTAGTAAACTTTTTTCAATTCAATTTTCTCAGCTAAGTGCCTTCTTCTAGACACTTCTATTTAAATATATATATAAAATACATATTGAATATATATAATCAAATTATTTAGATGCTGAATAATATCTATTTAAGCAGTTAAATTATTTAAATGATGAATCAAATGCTTTTGATATATAATTCAGATTTTATGTATTCAGTTGTGTAAATCAAAAATCCACTCTCATGGCATTTAAAATGTAGTATGTTCACGAGGGTATACTATATTTTAAAATACACTGCTGCAGACTCAGTTTCTTTTCTTTTAGAAATATGTAAGAGTTATCACATAAATATTCCACGACAATGTTTTAGAAGGTTAATTGATGAAAAGTCTCACAAAAATCCCATTATGAAAGAAAATGAGAATTCCTATTTGATATTCTGTATGCTAATTTCCCATTCATGCTTAACTTCATGTGTTTCTGTAATCCTTCTGCAGCTAATGGGACTAATCCAGTATCCAAAGGTAAAAACAGCCATAAGGTTTCGTTGTCCAGGACCCCAGTGCATAATGCTGTGAACTAGAAAGTAACTTGTTAATGAAAGCAGAGCGTTCACCTCATCTGGGAGGGCACGTGTTCAATATTATATTTTCCATAACCCCAGTTTTACTTGCTTTTTAAAAAAAACCTTTACAGTAAGGTTATCTTTATCTGCTGAAATTTGAAACTTACTCAAAAATGGCAAGGATCAAGCATATGAGTAAAAGAAAAGGAAACGTTAAAATGAATCGGGGTGTGTATATATATATATCAATATATAGATCTCATTTCATTTTTATTGTACTTTACCATTAGATTTTCACTTTATAATTTAACTGTTATGCAAATTAAGCAATCCTCAGTCAGTTTAAGTAACAGTTTATACTAAGGGCTGATGTTGCAATTACTGCTTTCCAAATTAAGGAGGAACTCTTGTAGCTCTCTTGGGCTGCACCCTGCCCAGACAGCTGAGTGCCCACGCACACACTCATATTCCACATCTGCTCTTTTGTCTGGATGGACAGCAGGACGCCACAAAGGTTTCCCCATCAAAAGAGAGGCAATTCTAAAAGATTAAGATGTTCTAGTTAGGCACATGGTAACATTTGATGTTTCGGATTTTCAGCTCTCCCAAGTGTCACATTTGCGAGCTCCAACGAATTGGATGTGACGGGTGTATTCTAAAAGCTACCAGGAAAGGCAGTTTGTGAATAAAGAAACACTTAATGTCGTGCCTGCTAATAGCTAATGCTGGCTCAGAATGCACAAAGAACAATGTTTCCCATCAGGTACAATAGAATAAAGCGATAAGCCATGGCTAGGAGAGCAAAAATCTCACTCACTTCATGTACATAGCAAAAGGACTGAACATTTGATATCAACAAGCCTGGTGTTTGTTTTTTTCTCCCATGAAGCTAATTGTTTCTTTTAATTCCTTATTTCAGATTTCAAGAGTCTTGGAAGTCAGCATTCTATCAATTTCAGTGGAGTTTTCTTCTGAATTCTACAAACTCGATGATGGGAAGGTTAATTATTATCTTAGTGGAACTTAATTATTATTACAGTGGAAATTTCTAATTAAGAGTTCTAATAATTTTTACAGAAATATTTTCAGCCACTGCTGTTATCCAAGTTCCCCTCCTTCCATACAAAATAAATTACACAATCATTTAATTGTATACATCATGGTTTATGTCATCAACTACTCATGGATTTTAATGCCTGCAAAAAATGCAGGAAGACAGCTCTGTTGCAGCTGGCCTTATTCATATATAATTGAGAAGCAAAGAGATATATATTACTTTTTTTTTTCTTGCCATTTAGGGAAAAAAGTCTGAGCACAGTAATAATTATAGTTGTGTAATTCAAACTCACTGGAAAACGTGCGTCCGATAAAAGTGCTATTGGTTTGAAGAATTAGGGATGCTTTTAACGTCACACAACAGGAAAACTTCTGAGGAATATGAGTGACAAAACAGGAATATGCACGTATGACTGAACAGGGGACACGAGCTTGTCTCTACCTTTTTCAGCAAGGCTGTTTTCCAGACAGGGTGTTAATGTTTTCTCCCCCAAAGCAAAAAGGCCTCAATACATTGCACAAGGCTTTTGCACAGGCCCAGCTGAAAGAAGCATGTAAGAAAATTTCTCCTGGTTGAGAAAAGTGGCATGATCAGTGTCAGGTCTCACTAAAAGAACAAGTTGTCTGAAAACAACTGAGGAGAGGAAATAAACACACAGAACTCTGATATCTCCTACTTTTCCTTGGCTGGCAGGAAAGGCTTACAGAAGCAATGAATTCATACTGTACTGTTCTAAGGATCAAGATCCCACTTTCTTTTTGTCCACCTCAAAATCCTAGGGCATAGCACAACCTAATCCACATTCCCAATCAGCCAGGAATGTAGCAAAGACTGTACCTCCTAAAGTACAGTTCCCTTTGGAGCTCTTCCTGGAACTGGCTGTACTATTCTTCGGTCAGTGCTAGTGCTTGACAAGACAATCAAATCCTCTGTTGAGAACTTCCAAAATGAAACAGAAACACCAATTAACTGGTATTCTGTCTGGAACTAATTTAATTCAAAGGTGTCTTCTAGTACCTTGGGATATGGTGTGTTCTGCTCTGGAGAGAACCAATCGGTGAGAGATTGATGAAGGGGTGGTGAGGTCAGGTTTGCAAACACAGAACCATCTGCAGAGTCTCCTGGGTTGGTACCTGCAGCATAGTAATTTACAGGAGCAGGTGTTTCCTTTTAATCTACTTTTTTTTTTCTGCTGAAATTGTAACTTTTTTGAAAAGTGCCTGCAGTTTATTATTAAGAGGGTACTTTATTTTTGCTGTTAACTAACTGCTGAAAGGCCTCTGAAAGTTTTAAGGCCCATAATCTTTAAAAATCCATTAAAGAAAAGAGGCTGTGATGTTAAATATGGAAGTCAAGGAGACATCTTGAGAAAGCTGCAACATGTAAACAAAATAAAGACCAAAAGTCTGTCCTTAAAACCAAATTATATTTTTCAGGAATGAGCCATTTCTTCCCGAATAAGGGTGACTGAAATTATCCTAAGGTTATAATTTATTTATAAATCGTTAAGATTATAATTTTATTTTTTGTTTACAGCCATAACTAATTATGGAGAAAGGAAGCTTTCTGAAACAGAAAAAAAATCCAAGTATTCCAGCTGAATTTCCCACCTGAGTTGAGCTTGGTGGGATGGGCAGTCTGGCCAGCCCCGTTTGGTTTGGCTCCAAAACACAGCAAAAGGTCAGTAAAGAATATATTTGAATTCAAACTCAGGTTCCTGGCTTTGCTGCACCTCACACCCTGCTCCAGCTCTACTATAACCTACATTATCTCTTCTCTAGCCTAGCATCTCTCAACCTGACTCCCACACCATCCAAACTGTCTTTGCAAGGGTTTGAAGGGTGCTCACATTCCACACTCTCCACACAGGCATTACACCTCCTGCTCCTCACACACCTCCTTCAGCTCCTTAAAACCCCTGCCTCTTCACAATTCTTCAAATGTTCTGGGGAATTTTCCTTGGGTTTGCCTGATGTATTTTACCTACCTGTAACTCTTACCAGGACAAAAATGACACACAGGAAAGTAGTTTCCTGGTTTGGGTGTATCACCAAAAAAGTCACAGACCACTGCACTGTGAATAAAACTTGGGCTTCTATGAACCACAGCACTAAAACCCAAGGAAGATCCTCCTTTGCCAATCAGTGAGGCAAAACCCAAGGCAAAGTGCACCTCTCACTGAAAAAACTGATAGAGTTAGAAATGTTCATTTTTTCCTATTCTGCTTTAAACTTTAAATCTAAATGTATTAGTCTAAAAATTACTTCCTAGGGAAAAAAAAACATATATCCATACACACTATTGACTATCTGGTCATATCCTGGGGTTTTTTCTTTCACTTTCCTATTCTTCATAAATTTTTATTTATGGTTTGCAGTAAACTTCAGGAAATAAAAGGACAGTGACTCAGCAATTGAGAAAAATCCCTTGTTCTGTGTTTTTGTTTAAGTCTCTTAATTAATTTCAAGACAGATTTACCCCTTGGGGGGAAAAGAATAGATGTGAGAATAAAATGTGCTTAATTGGCAGATTTTTCAGTTTTTAATTGAACTAATTTAATTTTTACCTGACCAAGCATCGCTCTTCATTTTAATTTAGGTTGGGGTTTTTTTTTACTTCTGGGAAGGTTCCCTCTGTTCCCGGCATGTTTCTCTGTCACTCTGATGAATACTGAGACAAAGAAATCTTTCCTTTCCCAGAACTAACTGCCTCATCTGTTGCTAATTTCCCTTCCCATCCCTTATGGAACACATGGCTCCTTTCTATGACCTCTTGCTGTGTGCACATTCATGAAGTCTTTAATTTCCTCTTGCAAAACTTTCCGAATTTAGTAACAACTTTTAATGTATGTTTCTGTCTATTCTCATCTAAATAACGCAAAAGAAGTGCAAAGTATTTTCATCACTCCTTTAAGCAGACCTGTTTAAATGGCTTGAATTAAAAAAAAAATGGCTTCCCATTTTCTTTACATCCCTTTTAGCTCTACATTCATTTCCACAGCAATAAACTTGTATGGTTTCTGTTGCTCACTAATGTTTCTTGTCTTGCCCCCTTCCTCATGGCTATGTGCTTTCCTCCTGGCCCCTACATGAGCTGTGTCTCTGCAGAGGCACACGCCAAAGAACCAAAATAAGCAAGTGGGCATTTCAGCGTTCATGTCTGGCCTCCTGATCTAGCCACAGATTTACTCCAGCCTTACAGTGGCCTGAAGCTTCTGTTGGGCACTCTCACAATAAATAACAACCAAGTGCACAGAATTTTTGGAATTATAGTTCCCTTCACATAATTTGCTCTTGGTTCAACACATCTCTATGCCACCACTCTTAATTAAGAGAGCAGCACAAAACAGTTCTGCAGATCCTTTGCACCAGAAACACTACACAAACCCTTTGCAAAAAAAAGTGAAACAAGGCCACACAAGCTCTACATAATCTTATTTTAAGTTTGCACAACCTATTTTATGTATTGGAAGACAGATTTTGTCACAACTAATTTCCTTTACTGTTAACTGATAATGTGCAATACATTAAAGTAAGTCTTAGTGAATAATCAGGATCACCAGGTCAGCTACACAATATTTCATGAGACTAAAGTCGCTCGTGAGAAAATAGGTGCTCATTTTCTTGCCACTCTCAGCAGCCTTACTTGTTTTGCATATGGTTGCATGTTTAATTAGCAATCTTTCTCTAAGTGTCTGCAATTAGACAATGATGATTAATAAAATAACTCCTTTAAAGCTCCATTTAGGCAGCAGAACTGCACCATCAGGTATAATTAATTCATCATTAATAAATCATGGCTGATTAACTAATATGTTGATTACAAACACATTACTGCATAGCCTCCCACCTGAGCTCTGGTGATTTTTCTATCCTGAAAAGAAACATGCTTTAAGCAGCCAAGATATTAGTTTGGTCAGGAAATTTAGATAACAAGTCTCTTTAAAATGTATGGGTCTTGCTCATTATTAGTCCTCTTGAGTAAAAGAAATAATTGTACTATTTGTTAAATGTGGATGGGTGAACAATAACTAGTTCTTTAGTTCATTTATATTCCTAAGGAAGGCTTTTCCACAAGCATCTCTGATTATGGGCCAGATTCAGTCTTTGCCTAAGCCAGCAGGAAGAATTGAATGCAGCAGCACAAGCGTGCAGCACTGCTGCTCCACAAGGTCTGCATCCCCTGCCAGACAGGGACAACCCGAGCTGTGGGGAGAGCAAGGCAGGGCTAAAGCTGCCACTGCAGCCCAGCTGCCTGCAGGGCTGTGATTTGCACCTGATCACGAGCCCATGTCTATAAATCATATTGCAGCTCACCAACTTCAGCAAGACTGAATACAGGAGGAGAACATGCATTTCCATCTGGAGACTCCTTTTGCTTGCCACGTAGCCCCTGAGCCGAGCAGTGCATTTAAATCCCATTTTTGGGATGTTCTTTGCAGCTGCAGGAGATAGAACTTTCTATTTAAATTAAGATTCTCACGCTGTCACTTGTCCAGCTACTTGGACTTAAGTAAGATGTAAGTAACAAGTTCTGACAGCATTCAAAATAAATTGAAAAAAGGGAACTTGGCACAATTAAGTTCCTCATGATTTATAACAGGATGACATCCAACAGTTCCCATAGTATTAGACCGTCTTTTGAATTCAAAACACATCACTCTGAAATATTGCAAGGAACTAAAGCAAAGCTTAGGACTGAGGTGACTTGAAAGGGAAAACAGTTTTAGCTAGAGTAATTGAAAGTTCTAGATTCCTAAGAAATCCAGTGAAAGACCACATCATGGTGACAAAATCTGAAGCAGTACACTTCATGAAGGTTATAGAAGAAACTTTTTGTTTAGGAGAAAATCTTCAGGTTTTGAAAAAAAAATTGACATTGCTGTAACCAATAAAGTTTTCTTTCAGATTTTAATCAGCTTTATGTGCATCACAAGGTCAATCTGTTAAATCTTTCTTCTAAGCCTTTAAATAAAAGTATTGACTAAGCAGCAGTGCTGTGATCAAAGGCAATACCATTTGACTTTGAAAAATACTGTTCATAAAACAGAACCACAAGGCACATTTCTAAACCATTTATATTTTTTCATATTTTAATTCAAGCAAGTTAATGAACATGGCTGCCACTTCAATATACAGCCGAGAAAATATAATTTAAAAAAAAAAAATTCAGATTTCATGAAAAATTATCTATATGGGAAAAGTTTGATTATCAAACAGATCCTTACAGTTTAATCCAGGAAGCAGTAAGGGCTTTTAACATGGAATTTGGAAATAAAGGGAAGAATCATTTAAAAGCAGAAAAACAAGATAGCTGTACTGAAACATTTTCATAGGTCAGTGTACAGAGGAAGTGGCAAGACAGAAGTGAAGAATACTAAGGACCTTGAAGACCAGAAGTGGGTACTTTCAAGCAAAAGTGGACAATGAGTAATCAAAGACTTTTGAGAATAGCAGTGATTCACTGCCTAGAGCTGAGATAAAAGTGGCATAATCAGAGTAACACGAAGATTAGTGAATAGTGAGAGGAGAGGGAGATTAGTGCCAGTTCTTTCAGAGAGTCAGGTTTCCTTTTAATACAACAGCAGTTTGCCCTGCAATGTCAACTCTTCCGTCATTGCGCACAGAAATCTTCAACTCTCCTCCACGGCGGGAACATTGAAAAGCTAAACAGAAACAAGAACCCAGAGTTAAAAAACCAGTGTGTACCACAAATTATTTAGAAATCCATGAAAACTCAGGGAAAGGAGGCTTCTGGCTCCAGAAAGCAAGCAGCACCAGGGACACCTTGGATTAATTTCCTTTATGGATGAAGGTCAGCTGAGGGTGTATTTCCAACCAGACCTTGCCTATTGACTCTGACAAAACTGCTACTTAATACAAGCAGTGAAGGGTAGTTTGCTTAGTTGTAGCAAATTAAGTTTCTTCTGTGTATCTAAGAAGTCTTGAATTTTCCCTTCATGGGGTACAGTTTTTGGAGAGAAGAAGAACGAACACCAAGCATTATCCGCGTCAGAAGGAAATACCATTTTATTGGCACTGAACACCAAAAGCTGGTATTGCACTCAAAGAATGTGCTTGGCTAAAGGGTGAATAAGTTCACAAAGGCAGTGGGAAAAAATCTACAAAGAAACATAGATGTCTCTTCAGCTGTCACAAACGGACACCTTCTTACACAGGCAGCAAGAGATATTGATTTATAGAATCTTGGAGATATAATTTAATACACCTGGATAAAGAAGTAGAAACAGCCTTGTGCTTGTAATTGCTTAGAGAACTAAGCTTTTGCCTGAACTGTTGAGCCATACATAGGTGGGATGAAGTTGACTTAGCATGTAGAGCCTCTAACTTGTTTCAGCAGTCTCATTTTAGTTGCATGACTTGACCAGAAAATGGTCTGGTTTAGAGGGCATTTAGAAAAGGTTTGAGTTTCGAGCAGTGTTGGTTTTGTGAAAGGCTCTAAATGGATGAAGAGGCAATAACATTCAGTCTTCCTTACTCAATGAACTTCCAACTGCTCCAGAAGTTGTCCAAAGCTAAAGGGCATGTTATTCCTCTCAAACCCACAATTTATAAAGTGGGTAGAGATTGTATTCAGATCCCAAGAGAGCACAGGCTTTCTGAGGCATATATGCTGTATGCTTTACAACTATTTCTCAGCCACTGCTGCAAAGAAAGCTCTTCTTTGATCAGGAGATCAGATTCTCAGACAAAGCAAGCGCTCCGAAAGAGAGGAAACAGGAACTATTTAGAGATTGAGATTGATAATTTCTGGTTTTTTCCATGTACAGAACCGTGGGTTGTTTTTAACTTGTCAGAACACCATCTATGAATGGAGTAATGCTTCAAATGAATATTTTAGACTTTTAAAAGACCCAGGCCAGCTAAAATTGGTCCATTATTATTACCAGGTGTGGAGACACACCTAAGCTTTTCCACTTCGACATGATGGCAGATTTAAATAAAAGACATTAATTATTTCAACTCTTCAAATGTTGGTTGGGTTTGGTTTTTTCTTCTTTAAATGTTCAAACTCTAGTTCTTTCATGTCAGGATTACTGAGATTGTTTTGATATTGGTCCATTTTATTTTACTTCTAAAGAAACTTCTAAAGTAGAAGAAAAACAACAACAAAAAAATACTGTTATAAAATAACAAGGGTATTTTTTCCAGCCTTGAAATCTAGTAACTGTGGAGAAACNAAAAGAAATTTTTAGCCAAACTTATATGAAAATAATACTTGATGTATCACACAAAAGCACTGATATTTCATGCTGTGTCCAAGAGTAAACAAGCATGCATGAAACATTTCAATACCTAGAGGATTTCATTTAACAGCAGTGCCTCTGGAGGCATTCAGGCATCCCTGAAGTGCACTCACCCTTTAGATCACAAAGTTGTCACCTATTCCATGCCAGTATTTACCAGGAGTATCTCATACTATACCTATACTATGTAGATTTTATACATACTTTCTATGAAAACAAGTATGTACAACTGTACAAACAACAGCTAACTGAGCTCACAGTGCTCTGCCCTCCTCTGTGGTTAACCTGACACACAGGAAAGTTTAGCAGCAGCCACAAGGTCTGTGAGGTTGAGTATGCTGATAGCACAGTATCACAGCCCCCTGCATTCACACATCAGCTGGGGGCCTTGTAGGTACATTATCCTGTTGGTTTGGAGCTTCTTACCAGCCTAAATGGAGCCCAGTGACCCCTGCTTAATGAATTTAAGGACTAGTGGTTTTTCTTCATAATGACATCAACTCAGGAAGAAGTGACACTCTTGTAATAATATTTAAAGAAATCACTAGTATTTTGTTTGAATTTCTAAACTCTATAGAGAAACGCTGAAAGAAGCACTTGTTCCTTAACCTAAGTGAAGATCTCCAAGACTTTCTTTTATCCTAAGAAAGAAGGTGGACAAATCTGGTGATTGATGGAGGGAAACATCTCTCCTTTGAAGAAATGTTACACTTGTGCATAAATCTGATGTTGTCAATCCGTGTGTTGAGATTACTTGGAAAAGATGAAAGCTGCAATGAAAACTCTTGACTTCATGAGAATTCAAAGTAGCAAAAACTTAAATACAGGTAGATCTTTTTGTACCTTGATGAAGCAACAACTTCTGTCTTTTCATGTGTTTTGTTATTGTTGGTAATGTTGGTGGTAATTGTTTTGTTTCTGCCCCCTAAAAAAACAACCCTTAAATGCTATAAACCTGTTCTGTACTGGAAGGAATCAGAGAAGTTAAAGGCAGTAACAAGAAACAAATTTCTCCACAAATTAATTCAGTTGCCCCAAGTAAACGGGTATAGCAAGATTCCACTAGCTTAACCTGAGATAAAAACTGTCCTGGATAAGCCCTTTCTCATCACAATAATTTGGGAAGTCCTCTCCAGTTTGTCCAGTTGTATGGAATTCCTTATGCATGTTTATAAAAGTTACCTTGGAACTACAACAACAGCATTTCTTGAAGGGCTGGATACACAAACAGTTGTTATACACTGCATTCACTACCAGCTGTGAAAGTCTCTATATCTGAGATATTATAATTTTTATACATTGCAGAGACTCCTCAAATGAAAGAAAGGCAACGACTGATACAAAACCCTGATTTAACCAGTAGCTTAAATTCAAGGACATGTACCCAGCTTCAAGAAAAGATCCTGAAGTATTTCACCTTCTAAAAGTACCAGAAAATTCTCTCTGTAGTTGGTGGCAGTGGTTGTTGTTTGACAACTTAGTCTAAAAAAAGCAGGAAGAGAACCCAAACACAGGAAATTAAGTCTGATGCTTCAGCAGAGCTGCAGCTGAACCCCTCCTAAAGGGCTCAATAGCCAGGGAGATCTGACAATAGATTTCATGTTCTTCATTTTTATATTATTTTATATGTAATCTCTTTGGGAACTAACAGATCCTTCATTTCATGGAAGAAATTCTTCCTTTATTCTGGCAATAAAAAGTATCGGATATTACAGAAGCTACCACAGAGGTTTCTAAAACGTCCGAAGATGCTCTTATTTATTAATATTTAGTGATATGGAATGTCCTTGAATGCCAGCTATCTTTTCCAAACAATCTCATTAGTAATAGAATTTGCCCAGTACTACCTGATACCTCTCAGATAGACATATGTAAGGAGAACTCATTTCTCATAAACCTACATCATCTTAACTTGTCCTATTTAAAACAGTTCTGTACAATTTCTACCACAGAAGAAGTTTGAGGACATATATATATGGAATATGAATTTAAAAAATCCAACACAAACCTATTTTGTGGACAGGCAAGACTTTTTTTGTGCTACACACACTAGAGATGCTGATTACAGTATCAATTGTAATCTTGTCTGCTTGAGCTAGTTGCTCTAAAAGAGGAAATGGGACAGTACATATAAAATACATGAAAATGCAAAACAGGTATAAAGTGTCAATTTTACATACAGACAGAATTCCAGTCTATTTGAGTACTTAAAGAAGCAGTAATATAGATGGCATGGAGAGTTCTAATTCCTCATTAACATCCAAAAATATCAAAATCTTCTGAGAAACAGCCGGTCCATAGCGACACATTACCAAAGACAGTTTTTCATCTTGAGAAAATATGTTGAGATTCCACCCCTCTCCCTGCCTCTCCCCCAACATTATTTAAGCTATCACAGATATTGTGTGGTGTAAATGCAAGGACAAGATCTTTGGGACAGAACGTTAAATCTTTCCTTCAGTCCATGATGGAGAAGGTCCTGTTCATGGTGGATTCTTTGAAGACTTACCATCCTCAAGAAAATCCATTTTGAGATTCATTTGAGCAAATACAGGAAGGCTTATACTCAGGGTAGCTGTTTGTTCAGAAAAGTGTTTATTTTTATGGACAAAGAACCTTATTAGATCAAGTATCCAACCTCTGTTCTAAACTAAATGTGACCAAAGGCTTGTGTGCAGAATTGCCCCGTCCCCTCGTAGGGAACCAGGCGGGGGATGAGGGAATTTTGTATTGTTTCCCTTGTTGTTCTGTTCTCTGGCAAAGCACTAGAAACAGGAGAAGCAAGCGGTCACCCAACACCTCCTCACCTAGCACCGTCATATGTTAACAGTTTCTCTTGGCTTTTCTCCACCAGGTTCTTAAGTTTCTTGCTTAATAACAAAGAGGTGATCTAATAAGCATGTGTCATTGATTGAATCAAAACACATAAACAACAGCCCCTGAGACTGACCAAGCTTCAGTTAGGATGAAAGGTCATGAGAACTAAAATCCAAAAGCCAAGACCAAAAACTGACTGCAGGGAGTTATGATCCAGAAACCAACTTCAAACTCCCTGGGGCATGATGCATCATGGTGGTGGATAGGAAAGAAAGCAATTTTTCAAAGATTACCTCGTACACAAAATATTACATAATATTCTATTCATCCTGAGGAAATGGATAGGGAGTTATTGCTACAGTTTGGATTGCAGTGGTAATACAACCTTTTCTTTTCTTTTCTAGTGAGTACTGTTACATAAATGGACAGCTTTGCAAGAAAACAGTTTATCTTACCAAGCATTTCTTTCTTCCCCAGCTGCTCTGACCAGTAGCTGCTTAAAACAGCATGAGCAGATCCTTAAGAGAAATTGGAAAATAAAGTACGGAATTAAATTATAATTACTACTTTACAGAGTAAGCATAGTCAAAATGTAAATATCATAAATCAAGTGCCACGTGTGTTTAGGGTAAAAAAACCTAAGAGTTTGCACAGCAGACAGAACTTAAGGCTTTATAATTTCAATTTATGGTAAAGTAGTATTACTTCCACATCCGCTAGCTTCAGTGGAAATCTTGCTAGGTGAGGGCATCATCGTTAGCTCCAACTCTCAGCTGACTAATAATTAAATGGTACTTAAGCAAAGGACACCATCCTGCAGCAATCATCACACTGAGTGCAACATCAGAACAGACAGGAACACGTCCTGCTGCCCTAAGCGTGCAGCTAACTGAGCTCTCATAGGCCTGAGAACAGCAGCAGGAAGTGTCATGAAACTAGGGAAGATCTCAGGTGAAATGCTTTGGAAAAAAACCAACAAAAATCAAAAGCACCACAAAAAAAGAACACCAACAGAAGTGGGTATAAATTTCCACTGCAATACTCACTGAACTAGTACTGAACTAGTCTCTCACAAAAATCTAATTGTAATATTTGAGGGAAAAGATCTGAAAAAGGCACAAGAATATCTGGCCTAATGACAGCAAGAAGCTGATTTCATTTTTTTCTGAATGAGTTGGCCTCAGTCATAAAAGGTTTTGGTTTAATGAGCACTTCTGCTATCCATATAAACCAGTAATACAACAGATTAACAAATTTTAAGAAGAAATTTTTAATTGAACGGAAAAAAAGTATGAGTTGCTCATCATACAAACACATACCTGTAACAGGGTCTTCCAGAACTCCATACCAAGGTGCAAAATATCTGGAGTAAAAGTCATGGCCTTTTCCACTGGAATTTCCCTTAACAGTGAGTATGAGTCCTTTCACTTTTCCTGTCTTTTCAGCTGACAAAAAGCGTTGTGCACTCACTTTCAAGTCTTCCAATACAGACCTTAAATATAATTATGAAATTTTAATAGCCCATGTTCTTTATTTTACACGAATGTAAGTATTGAAAAGAAAAACAAAGCTATAGAATCATCTTCTCTACAATTCAAAGCCAAAATATATTCAAAACCAAATATATATTCAGAACATAAACCAAAATATATCAAACCCTAAAATATTAGAGGAGACAAGATTCCTCGCATTGTCCTCCCAATGGTATTTGACAGAAAATCACCTTGAACCTAGTACACTCTGAATGAGCAGAGAAAACAAACCTCAAGCCATGAGGTTCCTATTTATTTCTAAAAACAGAGCATCCTGAAATATTAGCCACAAAAAAAAAAAAACAAAAAAAAAACCACACACACACAAAAGCAATATGGAACTCACGTCTTTTTTCAACATTTTAATCACAGAAAGAATTATTGCTTCACTACAGAATGTACCAAATGCTCCACCTCCTTTCAGAGCAGGCAAATAACTAACACCACTCATGTCTTCATGGCATCCTAAAGCCACCTACAACCGGCTGTTAGCTCCCTACAAAACAGTCTGAAAGAGTGAAATAAGAATAGTCAGCTGAGATTATTTCTTTTTCCCCATTATCCCAGACTTTAACCATTAGTTAGGCCAAACTTCAAGTTTGTAATAAGAGTAATTTGGCCTGATTAAAGAAGTTACGTTTTGGCAGTATATACCTAAATAATACCTGAATTAACAATGAAGTTCAGATGAGATTAACAAACGCTTTGGAATAATTTGAATTGGAATTTCCTCTCTAAAGCTACTTATGGTGGTGTTAAGCATGTATAAGCAGACTACAGTTCAATGGAAGTAAGAATCCTTGGCATTCTGTCAATGTCCTGAGCTGAAGCAGGACTCCCAATTACCTGCCAGGTTACTGGTTAGACTCGGATAGATGGGAAAAATACACCATCATTAAAACTGTTTCCTACACCTCCTTCTCTTGAAGACAGATTTCAGAACGATCTTATTCAGCTTTGCAGCTTCAATAAGCTCATATTAAAAGATCAAATAACCACTTTAATTTAACCACAGAAATTTACATCAGAGGATTTTAATCTCCACCTGATTTAAAACTAGATAAAAGAGCCTAGTATGTAAGGAATAGAGAATAAGCAGGCCAACTCAATTGCTGCATTCTTGATTTAAAAACTAAAAGAGTGGAAGATACCTTTCATAAGTATCACTGAGGCGGACTAAGAGTTTCTTTGTGTCGGGAGAATAACGGACATCTTGAACAATCATGTCACCAACAGCTGCCTGGTGGAAAATGTCAAGGAGACAGAAAAAAAACTGTCATTACTCGCATATAAAATATTATTTCCTTAGCATTTCTGTAGAGCACATTCCCTGCTAGAAGAGGGCTTATACAAGGTCTTCCATGCAACCCTCAAGTACATGTAAGCAAGAAAAGCAAATGCACCAAGTGCATTAATAGATATGGGTGAGTTACAAGCACCACATATGTCAATTTGGGAAGAAATCCAGGACTAGAGGAGGGCAAGGACACAGACTGCCCTCTTATGTACACAAAAGGCTGAAAATGCCATTGAAATAAATATTGACACTTCGGTCAATGGTAATGGGAGACACAGGTTCAGCTGTGGCATTTTGGAGAATTACATTCCCTGATGTACTGACTCATTACTGAGAGCTTTGAAGTTTGGTGTTTCAAATTCAGGAGTACATCAAGCAGTGTCTTGTCACCATTTTTTAGCCAATTTAACACATAAAAATAAGCAAAGCTATTACAAATGTTTTTCTAAGACAACTGACGGATTCTTCTTTTACCTTTATTAATTCTTCTACTTCCTTAAGTTCCTGAGGAAAAAAAAACCCACACTGTAAATAATGCAACATGTATGTATGTATCTATGCAACCACAGACAGACGTATATACTGACATACACATACGAACACATACTTTCCTTGAAAGTCTACAGTCAATAAAATTTTGACTAACCTGGGGGTAGGCTGTGTAAAGTGGCAAGTCCAGGACAATATGATCTTTCACTTGTCTGGCCTTTAGCTCCCCACTCAGTGTCACAAACGTGACAACTGAATTTGTATTTTCTAGAGAGAGAACATTGCAACATTATCAAACGTAAGAATTTTGATCTAAAATATTTTATAACGGGAGTAGCTCAGTATATTCAGAGGAAGTTAGTTATGCAGCTCAAATGTATCTAGAGTAACTCTGTATTCTGGGCAAAACTCCCAATTAACTCAATAAATCTGCTGAGGCTAATAAACACAGCAATTGTCAGGGAATCATCCCTGCATATGCCTAGAATGAATGGGAATGTCCGTTTAATAGAAAGAGGAATATTCCCTATTCATCAAATTCTACTGTACCTCTCCCAGATGACATCTGCATATTTAGCGCTCTTCTTAGAAAGGAGTAATACCAGGGCATTGGAATCAGACGGTAAGCATCAGACTACAGCCTTGTAACTACAGAGCAGTAGCAAAAGGCAATACTCAGGGTGTCTCCTTCTGTGTTCTATAGATGTTCTGATTGTTTAACTGCCTTTGTCTTAAAAAAGAGATGTGTTAATTAGAAGTAAATGTTCTAAAAAGTTATAGTAATACATAAGCTGTAAACCTACTTTGTACATGAAATAACACAGCAGCTGATGCAAGAGTAGCATGACCACAGAGAGGAACTTCATTGGTTGGGGTGAACCATCTGAGGCCAAAGCAGGAACCTTGAAAAAATAAAGGTTATTTAGGGCAATTAAGTGGAAGAAGTCTATGTCTTTGTTTTATCTCCACATATACATGTTCAGTGATGATGTTACAGTTAATCAAAACGCACGTGACAATCCGTTTTGGTCCTAAACACTTTTAGGTACCCATTTTTCAGAACAGCTGTCCGTTTTGAATCAGGTCAACAATGTTTGCATGCTGCACAGATTTTTCTTTGTCCTAAACAGGCCTTATTTAGAAGATAAAGCCTCCACGCCCATGTGTATTATGAAATCCTGCAAAGGCATTGTCGTGATCTGTATACACCTGCAGGCTGGGTTACCATTCAGATCTCATAGATGGTTTTGTTGGTATAATGGAACCTGTACTGCAGTTAGCTCCATTATGAACTATTGTGCTTAAACCACCAGTCAAGTCTGGTAAAAGTCTCTAATGTCTACTAACCCTTCATTTCACTAGAAATCATACTTCTATTTGCTGTTTAAAAAATTTGGAACACACATGCATGATACTTGGTTTCCTGTAACTTTTGCACGCATATTTCAAGTGAATAATTACCATACAAACACAACTAAAAGTGGAAAAGAAACTATTTTTTTTTTAATCCAAACAAGTCTTATCATTGCTACCATGGAAAATTAGTGCATTTAAGTCAGTCCCCTCTACTGATAACCAATAGAACCCAAATAAAACCTTGTGGTGGAAGCTAATGGCCCCAGCAGTGAAGTGCTGTGAGTGAGGCCCAGCCCCAGCTGTGAGCCTGCTCCCTGCTGTTCATGCACTGCTCCAAGTGGAAGCTGCACCTGGGAGCAGGAGGACATGAAGGATTCACGCACATGCCTGAGTGGAGACAAACATCTCTGTGACCCAGAACAGGTGCCTGGACACTCCAGACCTACAGCTGGACTCAGACTGAGAGGACATTGAGTACTCTCATAAATTCACATCTCCCTAAAATAACAGAGTTGATTTGCTTCGTTTTTTTCTTTAATTAAAATTAAATTATACATACTGATCAGGAAGGCCTGCAGAAACACACGCTGTGTCCAGGAGCCCTCACTACACCAATTAATAATCCAGACGCACGTGATAAATGACATTCTGATGTTCCTGGTTGACTCCCACCACCCCTCAACACACACAGTCTCAGGTGGAGCTGAGTGACCAAATTCCTTTGAAAGAACTGTGCACCTCTTGGACAGTTGTGTGGATCTGAGACCACAAACTAGCCTGTTAGTATCAAAACCACTATAATGATAAAGAAGCTGACATTTTATATCCTGTTAGATATGGATGACTTGCAAATAGGTGTGTTAAACATATTGGTAAAGTGCTAACATGAAAAATGAAAAGTAGTATCACTTCTTGCTCCAAGCGATTAGTCTAACCCTAAAATAAACTCCAATTTATTAACAATAGGAGCTACCAACTATAGTTACTACTATCCTTAATAGTTTTAATTACAGAAACTGTACAAAATCCTACTCCCTGTACAAGCCATCAAACAACAAAGGCAATAAACATGACTCCTTAACCTGGAATCTAAGTCCAGACTAGTGGAGTCCCAGCTCCTTGTCTCATGTCACCACACAACTGTCAAGTGAGCAGATTCAGCTGAAAATTAATCCCCAGAGTGAGTCTGAATGAATTCTGCATTTGTCTGATGTTTTCTATCTTGCCCAGTGTCCCTCCAGTTCCCCTCCCAACATATACACATGCACTACCAACAAACACCAATGAACTCTCTCCAATTAAACCAATCAAAGGAGTGGCCTAAAGTGTTAGGCTTGGACCACTCCGGAATTGCCAGCTTTCATGGAAACCTGCATTTCCCAGTATTGCCTCCACAGGCATCTTATGAGACTTTGTGACAAACTCAAATAACATTATAGTTACATTACAGTGTTCTCTAAGCAGCCAAGACAGATTCTCCTCACTTTGCAGTCCTGTGCACATGGAATGAGCATATTCCATCTCTATTCTTCTGCTTTTATAAGGAATTATCTCAGGATATTATTAGTAATAAGGGAAATATTAATTGGAAGGTATCTGCTTAGCATTTTCTTGCTTGTTTAGTAAAAGGCACCAAAACAAATGGTCTAAATTCTGAATAAATATGTTTATCCTGTAAAAATAAAATTGAGCACAAATACGTTCAAGAATCCACATGCAACAGTCTTATCATGATCTTAAGATACATCACGGCTTCAAGATTTTGTTTTGCTGCCTTACAAATTAGCACCATTCCTTATAAATGTACCCACAGTGCCTTCCTATTCCTTGGTTAGATATTTTGGAGGGTAAACAGAACCACTAACTTTTGGTAAAGTCATCTCCAGGTTTCAGTTTTCTGATGAAAGCTGTTTCTGAAAGGTTCATTTCTGTTGCAATTTTTTGGTGCAAATCTTCATCCAGGTCCTAGGGATGAAATAACAAATCCAATCAAGAGCTGGCCAAAAAATGCAGAATCAAACTTTCTGTCAAATAGTCATTTAATTTTCTAATATAATAAAACATAGATTCAGTTTTGATTCAAAATACTCTCTGAGAGTAAAATAAACTTTAAGTGGGACAATATGCTCCCTCTGTAGGAGCTGAAAAGAGACAAACTGGAAAAAAACCATAAAACTGCCAGAGCTCACTACGTGCCTGTGGTTTAAGCCAGTGAACATTGATCCCAGGATACCCAAGCCCTGGGCATTGTGTAACATTCTCCTTGGCCCATGTTCATGCTGACTGGACAGGTTGGAGAATCTGATCTTTAAAATATTGAAACTCAAGTGAAACAAAGTACTGAAGGGACCTGGTCAGGTTCAGCCTCTGAGAGAGAAAAATGTGCCCTTTTAACTTGAACTACTTCCTTTAATAACTAATCCTTTTCAGGCAATAATCCCATACTACAGCTCTAAACCAATAACTGATTAGTACACTAGAGCTGTACTTGCAGACTGAATTCTGTACAGTTAAACAACATGCTAACATTTTACAGTGCAGTTACATTCCCTCTATCCCAGGAAGAGTTCTGCCAGTTACAGTAAAGATCCTAGACCACAACAAAGACCAGTAAAAATGTTACTAAAAATAACTTTTTTAAAAGCAATATGGAACTTTATTGAAATACTGCCATCCTGTGGCATCTCTGGAACACAAGGACTGGTTTTGCCATTCTTGCATTCCTCCTGATTTTTTCTGTAAACCATCTGCTGAGACTCTGGAGGGAGCAGAGAACAGTTCTTTTGTATGGCTGCATCACACTTTCTTCAGTCTTAGAATAAAATGCTGAATTAGGATCTCAGCTTTAGCCATCACACTAAAGCTTTGACTTCCAGGAACTGTAGAAAAAACTTTTTAAACATCTCCATTCCAAAGTCATCATGCAAGTAAGGTGGCCTCACGAAATCTTAATGTAATAAAGTAAAATTAATATAAAAAATGCAGTTAGAAGCTCATAATTTTTAAGCAGAGATCATTTTGACAGTATTTAGATTTTATGGAGCCAAAAATATCTCTGAAGAGAGATGCTCCCAGTCATACCTTTAGCTAACCTGATAAGTAGGCAATGTTATATGAGACTTAGGAACATCTAGAAAGGATTCATCTTGTCATTACAAGCTGTTGCCATGGGGTACTCTACATATATTTTCATATTTACAATTTTCATCAGGACTTACTATACGAACAATACCAGGCCTATAAATTTCTAATCCATCTTAATAATTATTTTTGTTAGAAATCAGTACCAATTAGAACCAACTGTTGACAACACCCTGATGAGGAAGATAACCACTGTCAACTGCACCAGAACTACCAAGCAACAAGGAAGCAATAAAAACTGGTTGTTTAAACTTGGCTAAAGCTGAACCCAACACACTAATGGTAAAAGACTCTCATCCAGGTCTATACCTGCTCTTTTTCTTTCCAGAGAAAGAGGAAAAATGAAAGAAAAACAGGGAGAAAACCCACACCAAAACCACAGTTTAATCCTTCTACTGAGTACTGATTCTGTTTTACAGCATTACTTTTCAGATTTCACTCTGAATCCTTCTTAATCCTCCAGAATCTTTATTCTGAATCATTCTTGAAGAAATTAAACCATTTTTGACTAAACTCAGAACAAATCGTCTATTCCTTAATAAAGTATTTCTAACAGCCTGCAAAAAAGTCCAAGTATGACATAATTTTGAGGAAAAGAAAAGCACCTCTGTGCTAATTTCTCGGTATTCTGGTGCCACAGCAAATGATTCTGGAAAACAGAAGTCTCGAGTAAAGAAAGCAAAGTCTGATGCAGTGCTGAGTCCTCAGGCCAAGTACAGAATGGCAAATGTCATTACAGTACCTCAAAAAACTACTGGGGTTTTTTGAACTTACATTTTCAAGCAGACAAACTGCCGCAGGATTTCCAGAAAATGGCCGGTTTGTAAATGCATCAACCGTAAAAATTGGAATCTGCATTGTCGTGTGCACCTGCTTAGCCGCAGGCTATGCTCTGCAAGGTACTCTACCCTGTTTCACCCAAATCGACGGCAGAATTCCAAGTTAATGTTTTCCCGACGGCAGGCGGAGCCACCGTCACTTTCCAGCGCCGACACGGACTGAGACTCCTTCCTACGCCCCTGGCGCTCCGCACTGACTTTTTTTTTTTTTTTTTTTTTTTTTTTTTT